>NDGM010236649.1:0-15594 GCA_002564305.1 Octomys mimax | reverse complement strand
GTAATCCCAGAGCTTGGGAGGCTGAAAACAGGAGGATCACTATGAGTCCGATCTGTGTAGTGAAACCCTGTACACTCTACTAAATTCATTAAAACAAAACAACAAAAAAAAAGACAAACAGGAAGAGCAGGGCTGGAGCTGATCCAGATGCAGGCAGAAGGGAAAAAAGGAGAAGCCAAGGTGTAGGGGGAGTGAGGAGTGGGGCAAGTCAAAAAGACACAGTGGCCAGGGACGCAGAGTATCCCACCAGCTCAGGGATAACTGTCACCCAGGCAGTCCACTGCACCCTGAGCACCTGGCCACCACACATCTGCTGGGAACAAGACCGCTGCCCACGCTGGCGTAAGGAGCATGAGGAGCCTTTGAGGAAGCAAAGGGAAAAAGGCTCCCCAGCAGGCTTCTGATGTCATGGGTTAGGTGAAGCAGCAACAAACTCCTAGAAGCCCAAACATGATGGCCCACACTCTGGGCACAGCAGGAGCATACCTTTGCCAAGGTTTCGCGGTGGGAGTGGGGGGGCACCGGTGGTGCTGGGAGCTGTGGGCTGGGATGGTGGCGGAGGGCTGCTGCTCAGGACAGCTCCGTAGGTCTCGTTCTGCAGGATGCTTGGCACGAAGCTCCTTGGCTTGTCCTTGGTGAGGCTGGCAGTGTCTCTGGCCAAAGATGTGGCACTGTGTGGAAGCTGGCTAGAGCCCAGCTGGTAGAAGCTGACGGGTCGGTCCTCTCGCCGGTTGGGGCTGGGCTATGTAGGAGAGAGGGCAGGTGGGAGCTGTTCCACACGTCTCTGAAAGAGACCTCCAATCTTCCTGATATTGGCCACCCAGCCACAAGCCATCCGTGACAGCTCGCAGGCTAACTGAGGAAAGACCAATGCTTTCTCCCTTCCCGGGTGTACAGGAGCTTCAGAGGCTCTTCTATATGGCAGATGAGCTGGCCTGCCACCTGTGCTATAAAACCACAGCCACACTAGTCATTTATAGGTGGTCTCTGGCTGGTTCTAAGCCATTCTGGTGAAGCTAAGTAGTTGAAATAAAAACTGCTATTTCAGACTCATGAGCCTGAAGTCTTATTGGGTTTTCTCCACATTGGCTTTACTGGAAAGTCATGTGGGGAAAGTCATGGCTTGGTGACTTAGATGCAACTCACCTCTCAAAGGCTGACCCCAGCACCTAGCCATGGCTGAGCACATCCCATGGCCTTGCTGAGCCGCCAACTCCTCCTCTACTGCTGCAGCCTTTGCCACCTGCACCCATACACTGCCACAGGCTAGGCAGTAGCTCAGTACTACCTGTGCCCTTCATAGGACCTCCAACCACTTCAGGCTGTGGCTAATCCAGGCATCTGGCCTGGCCCAGCCTAGCCCAGCCCAAGGATACAGAGCTCAGCAGTAGGCAGCTTGGGAGGCCACACACCCTGCACCCTCTGGGAGGTGAGGCTTGGACTCCACCTGAGCCGAGACCTTGCTGCTGTCCTCTGGGGTCGTCGCCCACTTCTTCTCTTGCTCCAAAGACAGGAATGTCTTGAAGAATACTCAAAACAGTGATCTGGGGTAAAGGGTTCAAACTGTGGGGCTATGTGTTTTTTTTTTTTTTTTTTTTTGAGTAGAGAATATATTTATTGAGAGAAAGCAAGCTCCTGTCCAAGAGAGGGACAGAAGGAGGGCCCCCAAGCGGGTGGTCCCCCATGTTTTTTCATTTTTGTGTATTTGGTAAAGGGTCTCACTGTACAGATCAGACTTGTGATCCTCCCGTTTTCAGCCCCCCCCAGTGCTGGGATTACAGGCGTGCACCACCACGCCTGGACTCTGCTGAGGCTCAGCACGTCCCCCGGGGGCAGAGCTGGTGCGTTGTGTGGGGCCAGAAATTGAATCTTGGTCCCTGCATTTGCCAAAGTGGTTTTGTTTTTTGAGACAGGATCCTGATATGACTCAAAGCCTGGGTTGCTGGCCATGAACTCACTATCTAGCCTAGGCTGGCCTGGAATTGGCAGCAATCCTCCTGCCTCAACCTCCCACAGTGCTCAAACTGGTTTTCCAAAGGCCGTAAATAAAAACAAGCCAGCCCTCTTCTTTGGCACTGTGTTGTGTTCATAATGCAGTGATGAGATTTTTTATTCTGCATTCTGAGAAACACCAAGTACAGCTATTGCCTGCTCCATGAACCAGGCTAATCCAATGGGCTTAAGAAAGGCTATTAACTAGGCCCTGTCAGTTCTGGCACTGCTCCTTCCTAACCAAAATCCCTGGTTCTATCACCAGAGCACAAGAGTCCTACACAGCAATAGCATGGAGCACCTCTGACCTGCTGCCATGGAGATCAAGGTCACCACGGAAACTGGAGGTACCCTGCCCAGGTTTGACCTCTCTGCTGGGAGACTGGGGGAAGGTGACTATGCCCTGGGCCTCCCCTGAACACACGGCAGAGACTCAGGGCAGCAGAGAGCTCTGTCTCTTTCCAGGCTACCGAATAACAGCTGCTTCCCTTGGCCTCGTCCTTTGAGGCACCCAGTCCCCATCCAGGAAGGCAGGGCTTGGAGCTGGTAAGCACTGGAGCCACTGACAATTCACCTGCGGATTGACAGGTTTGGCCAGGTGCAGGTGACCAACCACAGGCCTGCAATCACCCATGGGGTGCCTGGCTCTTCCCAACACAGTCCTCCCCAAGTGGCATCCTAAGTTCACCATGCAAGGCCTTGCCATACCTTCCCCTCCCAGCAAAAGGCGGCACCTGCCAACGTTCACAGGAGTGGGAGCCCTTTCAACTGCACGGAGCAGAGACCAGAAGGAATACAGAGGGCAGAACCCAGAACTGAACTGAGTGTCTCTTTCTGCCTCAGTTCTAAGCTGAAGCTCACCAGAACCCTCCCCACACAGCACTGGCACAGACCTGCAGCTTCTCATCCATGTCGTCATCACTCTCATCCAGGTCCTCATGGAGTAGCCGCCACTCATACTCGACATGGACATGTGAGTTGAACCTCCCGGATAAGGCTTGGGTCAGCTGTGAAGAACAGGGCAGTCAGGACTGCTGTGCACTGGGCCACAGGAGTGGTCCCTGGCAGTGCCTGTGGTGGGGCAGCCCAGTGGATGGTACTAGCTGGAGGCAGGAGTCTGTGTTCCATCTGAGAGATGTGCATCTGTCCCTGGTGTGGGGTTGAGTCCCTTTGTGACTCACAGGATAACCTCAATTGACACTTGTTGGCCCTGACAGGGGCTGGGGAAAGAGCACACAGGCAGGGCTGTCTGCACCCAGGGGTGGTGACCAACCAGAAGGGCAAGGGGACAAAGGGACAAGGGGAAAGTTTACCACTCACCCAGCTGACGAGAGCTAAGCAACTACTTCCCCAGCAACCATGTGGCAACAGGATGGTGAGGTAATTAATTGGCTGTGCTCTGCATGTACAAAGTCACTTTATGACTTAGCGCATAAGCACCAAGGGGCAGAACTGTTCCCAAGAGCTACAGTTGCTGAGTGACCACCTGCGGGGTGAGCTGACAGCTTAAGCTCTCTGTGCCTATTTCCTGTGTGTACAAAGGGTTCCAGTAGGGGATGGAGACTACATGAGCTGGTAGCGTTGTGGGCCCTCAATTAGAACCCACTACTAAGCCTATACCTGGGCGGCACTGACTACTCGATCTAATGATCAGCACCTGACCATGCGCCGAACATGTCACAGGTCAGTAGCAGCACCCCCTGCAGCCTTGCATGGTGACACAACTGACTTGTTCCACACACAGCAGCAGCCTGAGGGACTGGGTGTCTTGCTCTACTACAAACTAGCTCTCCCAGGTGGCCACAGGAAGAAAAGTGCAGGGCAACCCAAGAACAGGGTGAGGGTGCCAGCTGAGAGCCGGCAGCTTGGAATAGGAGGCCAGGGCCATCGCAGCTCTTGCAGCCAGCGAGCATAACGATACCAAGTGTGATCCATGAGTGGGTGCAGTCTGCCTTACCAAGACCCCCACACCCTAGTCAGGTCAGTCCTTAGCTTGTCCTGTCCAGGGCAATGGTGGCTCCAGGCCATGCCAGACCGGGTCACAGCTGCCCCAGGATCCACACCACCCAGGGACTCACCAGCTCCTCGCAGTGCTCATGCTTCAGGCGCTTGGCGATGTCCAGCGGGGTCTCTCCAGACTCGTTTGCTGCAAGTCCAGGGGAAGAGAGAGGTTCTATGGCAAACCTGGCACAGGCCTGCTCTCAGGGGCAATTTCACAGATTCAGTGGGCACAGCACTAAGTTAAACCATGGACAACTTGTACAGCCAGTGGTCTGACCTAGTAAGAGCTATCTATGCCTCTACTGGGTGCAACACAGTAAAAGAACTAAGAGGTTTTTTTTGAGACAGTGTGGTGTCACTACGTAAGGTCTCACTATGTAGCCCAGGCTGGCCTCAAACTCAAGGTGATCCTCCTGTCTCTGCCTCCCAAGTGCTTGGGACGAAAGGTGTGTGCCACCTTACTCAGCTAAGAAGCTAAGAGTTTAAGACCAGGTTTGTGTTGAGAAAATAAAACTGTTGAGCAGTTCATAGACAGCCTAGGCTAAATAGCAAGATTCTGTCTCAATATTTTTAAAATGCTGGGCATGGTGGTGTATAACTATAATCCCAGTATTTGGGAAACTGAGGCAGGAGGATCATTTTGAGTTTGAGGCCAGCCTGGGCTACAGAGTAAGTTCAAGGCCCAGCCTATACTTTATATAGCAAGACCCTGTCTCAAATATAGACTCTGACAGTTGTCAGTGGTCAGGGCCACCCAAGAGGGATGGAGCAGGCTGGGTAGCTCCTCAGGGATGGAAGCTTCCCAGGAAGCAGCCCAGGGCTCACCTATCTCGATGGAGGCCTTGCCTCGCAGTAGCAACTTGAGGCACTCAGCGTTGTCAGTCAGGCAGCAGTAGTGCAGGGCTGTGCTGCCTTTGCCCGTCTGTTTGTCCAGGTTCCCACTGCCAGTAGTGGTGACAAGAGAAGGGAAAGATGCTGAGCCTTGGGTGGGGAAGTGGACTGTGGTGACAGTGACAGCCTGTCCTGCCAATCCTTCAAAGAACCCAACGTCACTAGGCAAGGACCAGGAGGCCATTGTCCAGGCCACCAGGGAGTGACACGGGCGCTAGGCTGGTACTCCCAGGACAAGAGTCACAGCTGCCCCACAAGTACAGTAACCTGGGGACACAGCTGTGGGTCTTGGGCTAACCCGTGGCTCCTCCCCAGTCTGGCCAGCTCTCCAGTCCTCTGCCTGAGAACGGCAGGGAGAAGCAGGAAGTGCAGATCAGTTTTCATGCCATGGGGCTTCCCTTTCCTGCGAGAACACCTTCAGTCCACTCCGGGACACAGTCACCAAAACCACGATCAGGGCGACAAGCACGTATCAGAAGGCAGAAGCTGACAGGAGTGGGCACTTGTAGAAACCTCATGCACCTCCTGAAAGGCCATGCCACCATGTAGGTAGCCTTTCCGGTCCTCTCTGGTCCCCAGGTGTGGCCCAGACTCAGGGCTGGCATGCTGGTCTCATCCCTCCTCACACGTCACTCCTGCTCAGGAAGCCCTGGCGCCTCTGGAGCTTCCATTCTGCACTCCCGGGCTCTGAGCACCCACTAGCAGCACCCCATCCCAGCAATGCATTCTCTGCCCCATATTCCTTCTCAGCCTGCACGCCAAGCACTCCAGTAGCTGATCAAGGTGGCGCCTGATTCCTCCTTAGAATCCCCAGGACACAGGGCAAGGCCCCTGGAATTTATCACTCTCACCTGTTCTGAACCAAAAAGTCCACAATATGAAGAGAAGTCCGGTCCACAGATCTGACTGCCAGATGCAGGCCCGTCTCATCCGGCTCCTGAAAACCAAGAATTCTGTGATTCTGATGGAGTTTTTAACCTTGTGTCCAACAAAGTAGAACCGTACACGAGAGTCTTCCAAAAGGTTTCTGCCCTGTCTTCCAGAAACTTAGTGCTAACGTGCAAAGTGCTCTTCTTGTCACCACACCAGGCCCGGGGAAACAGGAGCTAGAGACTGGCCCACTCCTGAGTCTGCAGGAACAGACACACAAGCCAAGTTTGCCAGCCAACGCCTATGGATGGCTAAGTCTGCACCTCTGCAGCCACAACACAGAAATGCAACCAGGGGCCCTGTTCAACATTTCTGAGAAGGCTCCCTTCGCCTCATCTAATCCATCTCTTTACCTGCTCCCAAAGTATGCAGAAAGGTTTGCTTTTAAAGCAGGGTTCATGGGCTAGGTCAGTGTGGTGACCTCCAACTATAATCCCAGCACATAGGAGGCTGAGGCAGGAAGACTGCTGTAAGTTTGAAGTCAACCTGAGCTACACAGTGAGTTCAAGACCAGCCTGCATTACATAGCAAGATCCTGTCTCCAAAAGCCAGGGTAACAGTGTAGCTCAGTATGAACTTCCTGTGTTGAATCTTCAATAACACACAATAAATAAAATGAAAGCGCTGTACAGAATTACCTGTGCTATGCATACCAGGTATGTATGAAGCAAGGGGTTTTCCCATTTAGACCTGGGTCCCATCTTCAAGATAGCTCATTAAGTATTACATAAGTATTAAAAATCTGAAAAAAAAAAAAAATCCCAAAAGAGCCCTGGCCCCAGGTATTCAGAATATAGGACACTCAGTGTGTATGCAGTAAATCCCCAACTCAAACACCTTTGGGTTGCAAACTCAGAGGGGCACCACCCCCTTGTCAGCTTATAAATAATCTGACTTATAGACAATTCTTCCCAAATAGAGTTCATTTGAGAGTCAGGGACTCACTGTAATCATCTACCAACTGGGGGAAGCAACCAAGTCAGTGGGGTCTTTCTATACAACTGGTGCTACTCTGGCAGGGCTGCCAGCCACCCCCTTCCCCTAAGGAAGACATGGCTCACGTGTCCATTGGCCAGTGGGATCTTGTCCGTAAGGTCTGCGCCATCAGCGTAGACTTGGAGCAACCCAAAAATGTCCCTCATCTTGACGGCCTCACACAGGCTGTGTAGCTTTGCAGCGTTGTCTGCATGCTTCTTCCTTGCATACCTCCTCTCGATGTACTTGGCAGTGATATAGTCCTTCCTCGCATTCCTGAAAGCAGATGCGACTGCTGAGAGAACCACAAAGGCCGCCTTACCCCACCCAGCATCCATGTGTCCACAGGAGCAGCACAGCTCATGGCTGGAGACACTGCACAAGAGGGGGTATAAGCACGGCAGGTGTGGAACACATGTGGAGACGGGACACCAGGGCCACATGCAGTTGGATCCATTTACATAGAAGGCCATGGAACGTCCAGTGTGGCAAATGTGTAGACACAGAGAGTGGGCTGCCCAGATAGGAGGACTTGGTTTCCTATTAGGATGAAAAAGTCCCACTAAAATTGAGGGTTAGGGATGTGGCTAAGTACAAAGCCCTGCATTCAGTCTCCAGAACACTGACATACAACAAAACAAAACAAAAGAAGAGACCGAGCCAGGCCCCATGGCACACTCCTACAATCCCAGCTACTCAGGAGGCTGAGGCTAGCAGCCCAAGGCAACCCTGAGGACAAAGGTAAGATCTCATTGCAAATAAATATGAATAAAATGGTGGTGGGTAGATGCACAACTCTGTAAATTATGTTGAAGGCCACTGAATTGTATGCTTTAAAATGCATTACACTTCAATAAAGCTGACCACAAGCCTATCAGGAAAGTGTACCCCTTGAACATACCAAGAATGCAGGGAGAACCATCCACCTGCCAAGCCTGGGTCATGGGGCTCCTCCTGCTCTGGCGAGGAGCTGGGGGTGGGGGGCTCCCAAGTGCCAGACAGGGAGGAAGCAGAGAGGCAGGCATAGCGCCCAGCTGCCACTCAGGCCCAGGCGCCCCCAGGGCAGCCACAGCAAGTGGCACAGCATCTTCTCCTGTGCGAGTGCTGTGGCCACGGAAGCTCACAGGCCACTGCAGGGCAGGGAGCAGTGAAGGCAGGAAGCACAGGGACTTCAGTGTCCCAGTAATACAGGCAGCCCAGTCCCTGGGGACCAGGAACAGGAGGTGATACACTGGGGTCCATTTGGACCTTGGCCCCCCCAAGGTGACAATGGGCAGAGCCACACAGCAAGTCACACGTGCGCCTGCTGTGCCTTCCTTCTGCCCCTTGCCCGTCTACTCACTTGCCTGCAGGGAGGGTCTGTGGGTGCCAGATGTCCAGGTGACACCACTAGCCCCCTTCAGAATATCCCAACTGGAAAGACAGCTTGTCTTGTTGAGCTGCAGACCAGCTAGCCCACCACTGCCCTCACCAACCCACACTCCCTGGTTTTGTGAAGAAGTTTGTGAGGTCAATGTGTTCTTGCCCACTCTTCTTTCTCAGACAGGGTCTCATTATGTAGTCCAGGCTGGCCTTGAACTCATGGGGTTCCTCTTGCCTCACCCTCCCAAGTGCTGGGGTCATAGGCTGCCTTCTTATTTAAAGGCTGAGATTTTTGGACAAAAGCCACAAAGCACAGGATGAACCACCTGCTCAGCCAGGTTCTCTCTGTCCCCCGAAACACCCCGAAACTGTCTGGCTCTGGAGAACAGATCAACTAGGCCTCTGCAGCCCTGTGATACAGGCTCCACAGCCCAAAAATCTGTCTGGGGACTCACAGGTCACCAGAGGGTGTCTATCCTTTCAAAAGACTGCGTTGTAGATAGTGTGCTGTTCTTAAATAAAGTTAGAAACAGGGTATCCCTTTGCATCTAGGCAGAGGACATTAGTGTCCTTGAAGCTGGAGTTATTTCCTTGACCTGCTGGTGGCTCATGAAATGATTACTGAACCACCTAAGTGACATATTGTGTAGGAACAGGAGGAGAAGGAAGATACAATCTATCAGAACATATGTGGGAGAGCCTGGCACAAGGTACAGAGATACAGGATGCCTGAGGACAGAGATGAACTCTGTGGATGGACACTGTGAGCCCCATAGCTCACTTCCACTGGACAACAGTGAACAAGGTAGCACTTTGTCACCACGCTTGTGACCCATCCTTTTGAGAAAAAGGGAGATGTGAATGTGCACACCAAGGTTGGGACCAGAATCCCGGAAAGGTAGAATACTGGTAAGGTAAGGTTCCAAGTGAGTAGTGTCTGCCCATTTGTAGACTTATCTTGCTCCAGAATAGACAAATGCTCTGCTTTTACAATGCATTTGTGGACCTTGAAACAAATGACTGATGAGACACCCTGTTTTGGGTTGGCCAGCAGACTGGCTCTCTGGGAGACTGCAGAAAGAGCAGGAGCTTTGGCTCTCACACATATGTCCTGATGGATTTGCATCTTCCTTGTCCTCCTGCTCCTGCACAATATGTTGCTGTGACAACGCTTGCCACAAGGGGGCGCAGCAGGATCTTCTCTAGATAGGTCCTCCCCTGGGGAGATGGCCCCTGGACACCTAGCTTGGTGCCTGCCCATGGAGTCCATGTCCTGCCTATTATAAGGACCTCACGGCCCATGGGAAAGATATAGAACAGCCAACATCAACTAAGCACCTCAGTGAGTCCCCCAGGCCTCCTTGAGGAAGAGGAGCATGGTCTCTCCTTTTGTTTTTGATTGATTTTTTGAGGCAAGGTCTCACTATGCAGTGTGGGCCGGCCTCAGCCTCCTGAGTCTGGGGTTTATAGGCACAGCCAAGGCCAGCTTGGGGCTGAGACTCAGAATTACAGAATCTGTCTTGTCCAGTGGCTGAGGCTCAGATGTCTGTGTCTCTACTGTCAGAGTTTGGGAGTGGGGTGTCCTGACCAGTAACACAGATTTGAAACTTAGATCCTCATCTGGACAGGGTAACTGGTAACCTGAGACCAATGCTATCCCACCTTGAGGAGATTCTTGGGTCAAAACTGAGTTCCAACATACAAGTGCAAGCAGACTTTCATTCTGCACCTCCCTTGGCCTACCTGGCTACCTTAGCCCTGGGAGCCAGGGACAGACATGGTCATGTCCCTACTCTGTCCCTTCAGTGCGTCTCTGCTTTGTCACCACACCCAAATGTGTACCTGAGAAATGATTACAAAATCTAAACTGTTTCACAAAGGGCCCGCACCTGCATGTAAAGCCATTCTTCAAGGCATGTGAGTGATTGGAATCTCTCTGAGGGCTCTGTACTCATTCCATCTCAGGCTGCTTCTGCAGAAATGTGGTCTCTGGAATGAGATGCTCACTTTCTCCTACACAAACCCAGTTTTTCACTTTTCTCTCTCCTGCCAGGATAGTTCAGATCTGCCTCCCATACAGTGTAGGTGGGGGGTCTCTTCCAACTCCCAGAGGACCGGCCTCTCCTTCTGCCCCACTGTGTCACAGCCAGGTGGTGACCACCCTGGGCCCTCCTGAGGCACACAGGTCGCCTTCCTAACAAACAGGCTGGAGCTCACTGATGATGCCAAAGACCAGTGCCCGGATTGATGTCCTCTGCCTCCTCAGGACCACAGTGGTCGGGGCCCACACTGTGATGAGACTGCCAAGAACACATCATCACCCCCTAGTAGATGCCACCACTCGGGGCCAGCAGGACACAGCAGGATGAGCAGTAAACACTGCTCAGTCAAACCTCGGGTCAACAGGAAAAACCCCACAGGCTTTTCTTGAAGGGAATAACTCTCGGCAGAGGTTGTAACACATAACCAGGTGTACGTGTGTCATGTGTCCATGACAACCTATCCCTCTGGAGGATTGGAATCCACATGGAGAACCAAGATGCAAAAGCAGCTGGGGAGGAGTCAGCCAGAGCACAAAGGGCAGGAGCACAGAGCATACAACATGTATGTGGGGCATCCGCTGAACCTCTAGCCCTCTGGCCTCTTCCTAGAAGCAGAACTCAGCTGTGCCAAGTTTCTATCTGGACACACAAAAGGTCCCAATTAGAAAGCCAAGAAAAACAAAAACAAAAACAAGGAGAGACAGGAGGAGAGGAAGGAAAGGGAAGGGGAGAGAAGAGGAACAGAAAAAGAAAAGGAAGCTTTCTATTTAATTTAAGCTGGTTTGATTTTTAAAGAACAAAAACTGGCTGGGCATGGTTATGCATGCCTGTGATCCCAGTCCTTAAAAGGCTGAAGCGGGAGGATCACTAGGAGTTTGAGGGCAGGCTGGGCTATACAGTAAGACCCTGTTTGAAAAGAAAAGAAGAAGAAATAACACTTGATACATCTCAACCTTGTCATTCCCCTACTTTGAAGGGCAAGTTTTCATTGAAGAACTGCCAGTGGCCAGGCCTGTACTTACATGTCACTGCCTGGGTTGGGTTTGACAGTATCCTCAGGTGGCAGGCAACACTCCATAATCTCGTTAAAGCCTGCATTCCCAATATTCTTGGCAAGCTGCAAAAACAAAAGTCTATTTCAGGGCACTCAATTATTAATGCATCCCACTGCTACCCATTACTTATCCTGCTGATGATTTATTTAATGGCTGCTAAGAAATAGAGCAATAAAGTGGCTCACCATTAATGAAGATGGACAAAGCCAAAGCCCAGAGGAAGCCAAAAATCACAGAGAAGCAGCCTGCCTTCTGAAGAGGGCTTTGAATAATGTGCCTGGGGTGGTCCCCACAGGCCAGGGAGAAGCAGGCCATGGCTGCGAGGTTCCCTCCCTCCATCCCTGACTTGTGCCACCATCCTGGCCCTGACTGTGAGGTGCTAAGAATGCAAGTGGTACAGGGCTAGGCAGCCCCAACTCAGCTCCAAGTTGTGGCTGCATCACTGGCTGTGTGACCAAGGGAAAGCATTACCCTCTGTTCACAGCATGGGCAGGACACCAACCTCAAGCGTGGCAGCAAGGGCAGAAAACAGGATGAGCTAGGTGAAGTACTCGGAGACCAAAGCACTGCAAATGTCACATTAGGGCCAGATGTAAGGCCATCTATGCCCACCGGCTTCCTCCTTGAGACACAGGCAAAGCTCTTCACTGCACACCAAGCCTGAGCCTGATGGAGCAAACACTTGCAGTGTCACATGCTACCTTGACAATAGAAAAACAGCCTCCTTTTGAATGAATGAATGACCAGGAACTCCTTAAGAGTAGGCAGGGACTTAATCGTCTCATATCTAACACCTAGCTCTGTACCTGCCATGTGGGAAGCTCCAAGGTCTGATTTTTTTCCTTCAGTTTTTTGAGACAGGGTCTTGATATATAGTTCAGGCTGGCCTTGAACTCACTATGAGGAGGTACACTGGCCTCAAATTCTCAGCAAACCTGTCCCAACCTCCTGCCTAGCCTCCTAAGTGTTACAGCAACAGGCATGGGCTACCATGCTCAGCTAGACTCACTTTGAATTTGTTTGCAGCGCGAGGGATGGAGCTGGGCCTGCTTGTAGCCAAGTAATTGTTCTGTACCATAGCTCAGAGTCTTCAGTATTTCAAGTAACAGTACTAGAACGGAGGTCCTAGCACTGTGCTTTGAGAATGAGTTTTTTTAATGTCCTCACTAAAAATGTTGGGGGAATTGGTGACACCTTCAATCGTTCCAAATTAACTGTGTAGACAAAGGGTTGATAGAGATGCACCGGGAGGCCCAGTAGATGTGTCTGCTTCCAGTGGAAGTGGCTGGAGGAAGGGCCAAACAGACCTGAGTCCAATCAGGTCAGAAGTTCTTCCAGGTGGAACAACATGCAATGTGAAGGAGACAGTGACAGATGCAGAAGATGGTTCTTTTTGGTCCTTCTCTCCTTTACCCCTTTCTCTCTGTATTACTAGGGACTGAGCCAGGGTGTTTACATTGAGCTGCATCACCTGCCCTTCTTATTTTCTGGGACAAGATTTCACTAAGTTACCAGGCTGTCCTTGAATTTGTAATCCTCCTGTCTCAGCTGCCCAGAATGCTGGGATTATAGGCCGGCACCATCACATTTGGCTCAGAAGATTTTTCTGCAACACATGATAAGAGACACATGCTTCCCAGTGGTGTGATGAGCCTCCTCGCTGATTTCACCTTGTCCTTTCTGTTCACAAGTGAACAGAAGTTCCTAGACAGGAAAAGCATTAAACACCAATGCTAACCCCTTGCTGCTGGCTTGCAGCCTCAAGCCCAGGTGCGAAGGTGAGAAGCCAGGCCGCCAGGCTGAAGTTTCCTGAACACGAGGCTCCAGAACCAGTGGTCATGGGAGGCCACTGCTGTGGGACGGGTCAAATCCAGAATAGGTTCACACGCAGGGGGCCTGAGTTACCAGCCAACACGAGCTCCTGCCCATGGCATCACATGGCAGGAATACAACCCCTTGCCATGCACCATTTCTTGACCGTGAGTGACAGCAGCAGCTACAGCACACTCTTTGTGAGATGGGAGGCTCTCTGAAGCCTCCTTGCCTGGGTTAAACAGATGGATTGGGGTGGGAGGAGGAGAATCCCCAGAAATCAGAAAGCTGCTTCCCTTCTGTTTGGAACTGGCTGGTTCATCAGGGACAGCTGGTCCAGGGAGCTTCCACAAGCGTGCATCACATACCCAGCACCGGAGAAACGTGCAGCCTTTTGGGGTTGCCAGGACCTAGTTTTTATTTATTTATTTATTTTTGTCTCACTATATAGTTTAGGCTGGTCTTGAACTTACTAAGTAGCTCAGGCTGGCCTCAAACTTGCAGTGATCCTCCTGGTCCAGCTTCCTGTGTGCTGGGATGACAGGAACAGGCACTGCTGCATTAGGCAAGCTTCTCTGCCTCTCAGGCCTTGGTATTTCAACCAACCTCTGGCATGGAGAAGACAGAATGTATAGGGAGCCCCGGTGACAGTGCCTGTAGCACAACTGTCACTCGGTGGCTTGAAGCCAAGGGTCCATGGAGTGCAGTCCTGGACAGCTGCTCTGGGGACCCAGAGTAGTTATGAGGTATGAACCGGCCCTGGTCTTTGAGGGGTGTCCAGATGTCCCTGCCCACACACCCAGGCCTTGTGGAAGGGCAGTGGGAGTGGGCAGGAGGCAGAGCCTGGTGGCTCCTGTTTGAAGCTTCCTGACACTTTTTCTTCAACTCATGGATGATTTAATAATTTCATTAATGGTCTTGAAATGGTCAGAGGACACAAGGACTGTGGTACTGTTTCTTATATCACCTGAAAAGTAATGAATGTGTACCTATAGCCTCTGTATGGAAGAGATGAAGCCTTTTAAAATCGATGTCCACCTGACCGTTTTCTGAGCTGCTGTGTGCTGAAGTCTTAGGGACACTTGACTCCCTGAAGTAATCAAATAAATGCTACAATTCCTCTAGTTCCATTGCATCACAAGAAAAGTGACTCTCAAAGCAGGTAAGGGGAAGAAAAGATGGTCCCTAACCAGACCCCTTCGTAGCCACTGCAGAAATACACTCAATGACAGCAGAAGACAAGTGTGCCCTGGAACAAAATCAAGGTAGAAGGGAGACAGTGGCAGTAACTGTGGGCCAGAGGCCAGAAATACTTTACATAATTAAGCAAAAGGCGCTAATCACAAGGAATATGCTTGGGCCATATGGAGGATGGGTGACATTTTACTGGGTGAGCATCTGTCTATGGAGGGACATAATGCCAGAGAGGAAATGAAAATGCAAATCAAAGCAGGCCTTGCTCATACATACCTGTGGTCTCTTTCAGCCTATTCCCACCTTTCCTATGCTGAGCACACGCCTGTGATCCCAACACTCAGAAGACAATGTGAGCCCAGTTTGGGCCACAGACGGAGTGCATGGTCAGTCTGAACAAGAAGTTAATAAATAAAATAAACACTTTTCATCACCAAAAACGCAAGGACAGATACACAGAACTACTTCAACCTAACGTCTACACAGCAAAGGAAACACTAAGAGCATGAAAAACCCTCCCATAGGCCAGGAGAGAGAATTAGAAACCATATGTGGGAAAGAGGTTAAAATACACTATGCTGAAGGAACACAGGTCACTCAATAGCAACAAAGCAATTTTTCAAAACATGGGTGAAGGACCAAGACAGGCATTCTCAAGGAGAAGACATAAACTGGCCAAGAGCATCCTCAATTGTCAGGAAAATGCAAATGAAAACCACAATGAGGTATCACCTCTTGCTTGTTGGAGGGTCTTGTCTTCCAAGGACAAAAATGGCAAATCATGAAGTGGGAAGGATGGCGGACCTTTGGCTGTGTTGGTGGGGATGGAGACTGGTGCAGACACTGTGGAAAATAACAATGAGGTTCTGCAAACAACAGATTTTCCCATGTTCCAGGAATGCCACAACCAGATATGCAAAGGAAATAAAATTTCTGCAGAATTAACCATCTGGCATGGAAAAACAGGTAAGGATAGAATGGTACATATCAATGAGGGAGTACTATGAAGCTCAGGAAAGAGTGAAATCCTGCCTTTGTGGCTACATCCACGAACCCAGAAGCCATTATGCTAAGCCAGCAGAGAAAGCCAACTACTACATGCTCTCTCAATTAAGTGACATATAAAGAAGTCAACCTCATAGAACCAAAGAGTAAAACAGTGGTCACCAGGAAGTGGTGGTGGGGAAACAAGTCAAGCACTTTCAGTTAATCAAGGTGAAAAAATTCTGGAGACATAACACAGGCTACAGAGGACATTTGTTGTGCAGTACAGGGAACACGTGTATAGTGTAAAGAATACTTGAAAATTGCATAGTTTTTTTTTTTTTTTTTTTTTTTTT
>NDGM010236602.1:0-10986 GCA_002564305.1 Octomys mimax | reverse complement strand
TCTGCCCTTGCCTGGCAAGCGATTATTCTACTGAGCTATTTCCCCGGCCCTAGTGTTTTGTTGTTGTTGTTTTGTTTTTTTAATTCTGAGTCTCTTCACATAAGAGAAACCATGAGATATTTAAGCTATGTCTGACTTTTTTTTTTACGGAACCAGGGATTGAACGCAGGCCCTTGCGCTTGCCAGGCAAGCACTTATTCTACTGAGCTATCTCCCCAGCCCCTGAAATTTACTTATTTAATACAGAGTCTCACTACAAGCTCAGACTCTTAGTGACCTCCCCAGCTCTGAAATTCACAGGTATGCGCCAGGGTTCCAGGGTAGGCACAGCATGTGAGACCAGCGATCGAACCTGGGTCCTTCCGCTTGCCAGGAAGGCGCTTAGACCGCTAAGCTATTTCCCTGCCTGTGCCTGATGTATTTCAATTAGCATTATGGGCTAAAGGTGCATCCATTGTCCTACAAATGACTCAAATGTATCCTTCTTTATGGCTGAATAGTACTCTATTATATATTTATACATATAAGACATTTTCTTTATTCTTCTGCTGATGGGTACATTGGCTGTGCTATATTTTAGCTATTCCAAATAGAGCTGCTGTGAACATGAGTCTGTATGTGTCACTGTAATAGGGCAACATGAGTCTGTATGTGTCACTGCAGTATGATGTCAGTGGTCCTGTTTCCCTTTTGTCCTCAGTGACTATAGAGCATGACAGTGTTTCTCATCCAGTTTGGGCTATTCATGTCCTATATGGTGAGACAGGCACTATTTCCTTTTTTGAAGCTAACAGTGTATGGGTAACTGGTAACAGATATTTCAATATTTGTCCCACAAGCATCTACGATTTGGTGGTTGGAGACATAGCTCCTCTTTATACCCACCCTAGCCCGTCTTCTCCATCTCTCCATACCTCACGACTGAAAGATAAACTCTGTGCCTAATATATGTGTCGTGTGTGGGGATGTGACAAGGTTTCACTATGCATTTCAGGCTAGATCACTTGACTCTGTGGCCCAAGCTGGCCTCAAACTGGTAGTGATCTTCCCACCTCAGCCTCTCGAGTGCTGGGACTATCGACATGTGCCAACACAACCAGCTGTCCCAGGCTCCTCCCCTATATATTTTTATCAAATACGATGTCCAGTTCAGGGCCAGGGAAATGGCTCAGTAGAATAAGCGAGCGCAAGGGCCTGAGTTCAATCCCCAGTTCTGCCAAACAAAAAAAAAAAAAAAGCCTAGTTCAGTGCCTGGCTGATACAGTTGCTGAGTGAAAAAATAAGCTAAGTTTGCTAAATTAAATTTACAGATTCAGGGTGGTGATTCTGATACTTCATAAAAGAAAGTTATTTCTACCCATGTTACAGATGAAAAAACAATCATTTCCATTTTTTGACTGTCACCAGGGAGTCAGGTCCCAGGGCTGTGCTGAACTGACCCTCACTCGGGTCCTCACTTCTTTGGCCTTTGATGAAAGACTTCACTCAAGATGCAAAGGTGGCTGTGCAGAAGTACAGGTAGAGTGCACTGTAAGCAAATACACAGAACATTACACCCTCAAGCAAGAAGGCAGGCAGACCACAGAGAGCCTGTGTGAAGTTTAGCTCTTTCTGCATACTGGAGAGCTACTCCTGAGAAACCCTACTGATTAGCACTGTTTTATTTACCTGATTGTTAACGTTTTCCTCCAGAGTACTTTGGAATGTCAGTATCTCAAAAATGTCTGTTCTTTTCATGTGGTCTGTGTTCCCTGAGGGGCGTTAATCTAGAAATTTTGGAGGGAAATCGTGAAAGAAAATTTCTCAGGACGGGGAGATGATGGCTCAGTAGAATAAGCTCTTAAAAGCAAGGGCCTGAGTTCAATCCCTGGTTCCGGGGAAAAAAAAAAGAAAGAGAAAAAGTTCTCATCTGAATCAGGTCTTTGAACGAGGAAGGAGAGTCTTTAAAGAATGTGGCCTGTGGCTAGATGTGGTGGTGCAGGCCTGCAATCCCAGCCCTGGGGAGGGAGACCGGCCGAGGCAGGAGGATCACCTTGAATTGGAAGCCAGCCTGAACTACAAAGCGAGACCCTGTCTCAAAAAACAAGAAATAAGTTGCCCTTTCTGATGCCAATAGGCGCAGGCCATGGCACCCGAGGATGCCTTAAGCCTTGTTCTGGAAATAAACAGGCGGGCGCCCTGGTATGTATGCAACGTGTAACCTTAGCACGTCCTTTGTGCTGTGCAGGCTTGCTTTGGGCCTGAGACCCAACAAATGATCCGAAAGGCATCACACTGAGGTCTCTTCATTTAACTGGGCTACCTAAAGTGACTGCCAGTTGTGTTTAGCTGCGTCTGGCGAGCGCGCTACTCCCCCCACCCCCTTGCTCGTTAATGTTTACCTGCCCAACACAGCCTGGAGCCAGCTCCACCCCCACACGCAGCAAACAGTCCTCAGCTCTCCCCGGGGGAAGGAAGGAGCTCGTGCACATCGCCCGAGGTCGCCCGCCCTTCCTGGGTGGCCCTCTCTGTGGAAACAGATCCAATAAGGAGGTGACCCGCAGACCCGGCGGGAACCCGGAGGTGAGCCAAGGCGGACGCGGCCCATCCTGGCGTCCTGGGGTCTTCCGTCCTCGCGCCTCGCCCTGCTGGGGATTCACATCTCTGACTCAGCGGTGAGTCGCCGAGGTCTCTCCGGGCCGGCTGCTCACAGGTGCTCGGGGCTCTTCCCGCAGCTGGGAAGCAGCCTCAGCCTGCTGCCCCGGGGTTAGAGTGAAGACTGCGCCCGAGGCTAGGGGGAGTGGTGGGGCCTTAGTCACCTGGACTCCACCCGGGCTCGCCTGGGGACCCCATGCCAGGTCGCCAGCGTGGGGGTCCGGGGCGCTCCCGGCTCTCCCGACTCACAGCTGCGTCCGGCCACCTCTGGCCTTAAAAACTGCAGGCTGCGCCTCCTCTTCTCCCCCACGGAGCAAGCCCCGGCAGGCCGGGCTGGGCGTGCCCTCACCTGCGCCGACCCGGCCTCTCAGTGTCGCTGGGGCGCAGACTGTGCGCCCGAGTCCCTCGTAGCCGCCGGCTCCGTCTGGGTGGCCCCGGCCGGGTCTCTGGCCCCGGTGAGCACGTGCGCGGCCGGGACTGGATGTTGCCGCAGACCAGGCCAGCAGGTGGGTGCTCGCGGCTGGGGTCGGGAGCCCGGGAGGGGCGCTGTCGAGACCTGAGACCCCTGTCCCCTTCCTTGCCGCAGCCCTCTAGAGCTCCAGGTGGTTGCTCTAGAAATGATTTCCTGGTTCTGCGCAGCGCCGCGCGGGACACACTTGTAGTGCAGCCCCAGGTGCTGCCTGGCCTGGAAGAGGGACAGGTTTGTGTCCACCCAGCACTGCAGCACGGTGGGCAGACAGACCGAGCTTGGCAGAAGACAGAGCCGGTGGGCCTCGGCCACCGAGCACCTCCGGCCCGCAGGGCGAGGCGGCCGGGCTTCTTCCCCCCACACCTTGGGTTGTCTCCCCGGCGTTCTCGCCGCGCTGCTAGCTTTGGTCTCCCCGCCGCCGGAGCTAGCTGTACCCTGCAAGTCACAGCTTGCTGCCTGCCCGAAAGGCGTTCGGAAAGCGAGCGAGGTGCAGAACGACAGGCATGGGATGTGAACCTGAGCGCCCAATTTGGGGCGGGGGGAAGGGGGGCTCGAAGCAAGAGATTCCTCGCCTCTGGCCTGTGGGACGAGTGTCTGCCCTCCCAGGTTAGCAGACCTCGTGTCTGGTCGCCTGGGGAACAGTCGTCTTAAAGCAAGGTCATCTTTTTTAGAGTCAAAACATTTTTATAAACGAAACCTGCTACTATATCATTTTAGAAATTGTAAGGCTCTGAGCAAACGGCTGGGTGCAGAGTACGGAGCTGGATGATCAAGGGTATCTTTACTATGCCCGCACTGGGAAAGGTGGTTATGGATAGAAGCGCCCAGTAAGGCCCTCGGGGAGTTTAGCTCAGGAGGATTTAAATTCTTTTCTTTTAATTACCGCAGACCTGGCCCAGCAAAGTGAATGAGGCTTTGGGTTGAGAAAGCCTGGGGTTCCTGTCTGTGTTCCTGGTCCCACTTCAGGACTTCAAAACTGGATTCTTCACTCTGAAGAGGGATTCCTGAGGGGAGTAAGGAGCCGGCAGAAAGACCACACAGCTAGTGCAGAGCCAGTCAGTCCTAATGCTGTCCAGTACCGCAGGCTGTGACGGCTGAGGCTCAGGCAAACCCTGAAATAACTCCAGCCCTCACCCAGCTGGCAGTGAGAGGCACAGGGTGCAGGCCTGGGATCCTCCTGGTTATAAAACGCTAGTTACTTCCAAACTCCTGAATCTGCTTCAAAACATATTAAATCTGCCCTAAACCAGTTAAGATTTGCAGTGGTCAGTTAGTTTATGGATTCGCAATGTTCAGCTTATCTGTTTAGTGTTTTTTGAGATTCCCTTAGTGCTTATGAAAGTGCATTTCAGGTAAACCCAGCCCAGGCGCTTAGTTGTTGATTGTAAAGATAGCGTTGCGGTCATTGGTCTGGAAGGTTGAAGGGAGAAATGGAGTCCTGGAGTTCATGTTTCACTGGGTGGTTGTGACTCAAGGTGTGAGCCTGGGGTAGCACTGGCCCCCCACCCACAGGCTGCTGAGAAGCCCCTCAGCTGGAGGGACCTTGCCTGCCTTCCATGTGGGCAGCTGCTTTGCTTCTCAGTGCTGGCCTCAGGAAATGGGATTTCTCTTGTTTGTTTGTTTGTTTGTTTGTTTGTTTTAAGTCTTTTTGAGACAGGATCTCCCTCTGCAGTTCAGGCTGGCCTTGAGCTCCCTGTGTCTGTAGTCCAGGCTGGTCTTGAACTCCCAAAGATCCTCCTGCCTCCCTAATGCTGGGAGTGCTGGATGTGTGCCATCTCACCAGACATGTTTTTGAGCTATGAGCTACTGTTACAGAATGAAGTGGGGGAAATGATGATTTAGTTATTTGCATAACATTCGTTTTATATCTTAAACAGCCCTCATTGGTAGTGTCATTGTTTGTTTCAAAGAGGGCTGACAATCTCAAATTTTGTTTTAGATTCTGCCAGTTTTGGATTCCGATGCTCCTACTGAAACACTGCAGTTTTGATTTCAGTAGTTTCTTTCCCCCTGGCTCCCCCCAAAAGAGAACCCGGCAGGTGTGAAGTTCCCATCACCGCTGCACTTTAAAGCACTCTTTTTACATCTATGATCCCTGTTTTAAATCTTTTGCCAAAGGTATAACCAAAAACTTAATTCATTTACAGATCTTTTTAATTTTATTTTCAGCAGTGGGGATTGAACCTGGGGCCTTCACTCTGAGCTACACCCCAGGCCTTTTGCACCTTTTATTTGAAGGCAGGGTCTCACTAACTCACCAAGTTTCCTGGGCTGGACTCGAACCTGTGATCCTCCAGCCTCCCAAGTGCTGGGATGACAGATGTGCACCACCACACTTGGCTCATATCAATCTTTATATGGCATAAAATAGTAGCCTAAGTAAATCAGATACCTGACAATAATTATTGATGGTTTGATAGGTTTTTTTGGAGGTACAGTAAAGAGATGGGAAAGATAAAAGAAGCCTTTATTAACTCCAAAGGCACGGAGAGGATAGAGGGCAAATGGGTCAGCTAGATCCTCCCCACCTGAGACAAACGAAGCTGGGGCTCTTACGGACTTCTGTTAGGGGTGGAGCTTGAGGGGGATGTTTAGATATATCAGAGCTGATTGGGGTCTTCCCTGAGGTGGCAGGAAAGGTGAAAAGAAATTGCACCCTGGGCTGAGCTGGAGAAGAAGTGGGGAGGTGGTCTCTGGGAAGATAAGCTGTTGTTTTAAGGGCTTCAGCCATATTAAATGATCACGTAGTAATTCAGCAATTCACACTAGGGCCAGAACCTATCGAAAATAATGAATGAAGCTCAAGATTATTTTGCTACATTTTTTTTTGAGCTTGCGTACCAGATGTCAGTATCCACGGGAGGGGTGTAAGACAGTAAATCCCTGATTTACAAATATTTCTGCTACCCAGGGATCACACACAAAGATCACTCACATCTGTGGTCACAGGCGAATCAGGGAAGAGTAGTGCCCACTAGGCTGGATGAGAACTGAATCAAATCGTAACAGATCTGCCGAATGTAGTCACACTTGTGCTGCCGTGCATACAGTGTGTTAGTACAGTGCATACGGTACGGTACAGTCAGGGACTTAGTTTATTTTTGTGTGTGTTTGAGGTTTTTTTATTCTTTGCACCATGTATTTGTGTCAAAAGTATATAAAACTCATTTTGTTGGACTTATGAACAAATTCAACTTAAGAATAGCCTCCCAGAACAGAATTCATTCATGAGTCCGGGACTTGCTGTAATAGACATTATTAGTAATATTAGAGATGGAGAAAGTTTTAAGGCATTCTTGTTTAATATCAACTTTTTTGAGAAATAATTTTCATACAGCAAAATGCAGTGAATGAGTATAGATGAAAATCTGTTCATTCAATTGTATATAAATTATACTTAAGTGAACTTTTTTTTAAAATCTGGAAGATTGTCATAGTTTTCTGCCTTTATAAGATATAGTTATAAGATATAGTTAAGATGGTGAATTTCATGTCTGGGCCCCAGAAGCCCTGCAGAGTGTTTGAAGAAGAAACTGTAAGGAAAAGCAAAACCGAAACATGCCCTGCTCTGCAGGGTCTACTCACATGTCCTCCTGCTTCCATCTGACCTGGGGTTGCCTCTTCTCCCTGCAGACTCTGCTGGTGCCACAATGCTCCCTGGGGACCTCACCGCGGCTTCCTGGGAACTTGTGGTCCGAGTTGACCACCCTACAGAAGAGGAGCAGAGGGATGTCACATTGAGGGTGTCCGGGGACCTGCACGTGGGCGGTGTGATGCTCAAGCTGGTGGAAAAGATCAGTGAGTCTTTTCCTGGCAGTGCCTCTTCCTTGCATCCCCACTTCCCGGCTAATCCAGCCACCCTGATCACAGGTTTCTTTGGCCATCCACCTCCCGCAGCCCAGAAAGCAGGCACCTCCCCGGTAGCGCCCATCTCTTCCAGGAGGAGGAAGAGAAAGAGCAGCCTGAAGCTTCAGCCCCAACCACCTCTGTGCAGCTGAGTCTGTGGGGCCTCGGAAGCTCCCTGCGCATCAGCTGGACAGCCCGTTCCACTGGTGATATCTAAGGTGCCCTTAGGCGATGGCATTAGGGCGCCGATTCTCTGCCTTTACCTGGTTAGTGATAAGTCAGCTTGGCACTAAGGTGTCGATTCATGCTTACCCACCTGGCTGCTGTACCTGTTACACAAGAGGAGCAGACCTCGCACAAGACCAAGAATGACTTTCCATTTTCATTGTGCTTATTATGTTCTCTTTTCAGGCCTTTCTCGCTGGCTTTTCATGTATACTAGTGAGCTAGGCTCTGCTAGGTAAAACTTAGCTGAAGTACAAAATACTTAGCAAAAGGGCCTTTCTAAGGGTGTATGTAACTGATCTTCAGACATGTAACCCCAATAAGGAGATAGACTATCACCTGTTCTCCAACCCAAGCTATATACTAGACCTCTCCCTGTCACTGCTGCACAGGGTGACCCCTGTTCCTCACGGCTAACACCAGGAATCATTTGGCTTGCTTTTTTTTTGGCAGAATCAGGGATTGAACTCAGGCCCTTACGCTTACCAGGCAAGCACCTATTCTACTGAGCTATCTCCCCAACCCTTGGCTTGCATTTGAGTTGCCCATAAAATGAATTAGATGGGATATGCGCCACAGATTTTCTTTCACTCAACATTGTGAGGCTGGCTGGACGTGGTGGCACACGTCTGTAATCCCAGCACTTGAGAGGCACAGACAGGAGGATATGAGCTCAAGGACAGCTTGGGCTGCGCAGTGAGAACCTGTCTCAGAAAAGACAAAAGAAGAAAATTGTGTCTTAGAGACTCACCCGTATTGTTAATTAATGTAGTGTTAATTAATGATGTCATTGTTGTATAATATTCCATTGTGTGAATCAGTCACAGTTTACTAATTTACCCTGTTTTGTTTTTTGAGTCAGGGTCTTGCTATTTAGTTCATGCTGGCCTTGAATTCAGTATGTAACACAGGCTGGCCTTCAGTTCATAGTAATCCTCCTGCCTCAGCTTCCTGAGTGCAGGGTTACAAGTATGCACCACTATACCTGTGTTTTAGTTACTTTTCTCATTGGTTGAACAAAATATCTGATACTTAAAGCTAAAAGAGGAAAGGTTTACTTCAGCTCACAGTTTGTAGAAGTTTCAGTCCACAGCTGACTGTCTCCAAGGTAGAGGGGCATCAGAGAGGAGAAGGAGCTCATGGCAGAGCAGGCAGGAGACAGGGAGGCAGCAAGCAGCAGCCGCCAGCCTGCCTTTCCCATTTGTCCCATCCAGACTACCTACCACCCAGAACCGTGCTAAGTCCAGTCAGCTGGCTAACCTAGCACCACATCCTTCACCCAGTGTCACATACAGGTGACCCCGCCAGCAAGGAAGAGCTCCACCTATGAGCCTGTGAACCTTTGGGGACATCTGGTCACAAGCTATAGCAACCCCTTCAGTTTCTGTGCTTCAGAACCTGGGGATGTGGTGATGCTGCTAGAAGAAGGGGGTGGCTGTGAAGCAAAATACCACCTCCCTGAACATGTGCCCATCCCTGGGCTGAGCATGTGCCCGTCCCAGGGCTGTGCGCGCCCTAGCAAGCCAGTGGTGAAACAGTGCATTTCTGTAAGAGGGATAAGACTGAACTCCTGCGACACAGTGGCTTTGGGACCAAGAGCTTCAGCATTTATGCTGAGCGGCAAACTCAGGCTTCTGCCTTCCATGGTATTTAAATGGAAATGGAGTTCCGAGGTCTTCTCCCTACCCCATCTGGGAGACTCTGGAGAGAAGTCAAGAACTGCTCTGCCCTGTACTGTGAAGTGCTGCAGGGCTAAAACTCAGGTGCTGGTTTCCAACTGCGGCACTGCTCACTGGGCTCTCGTTTCATTCAGCTGTGTTTCCAATATTGGCAGACGTGTCCCAGGACTGGTCTGACTTTGCCCTGTGGTGGGAGCAGAAGCGATGCTGGCTCCTGAAAACCCACTGGACCCTGGACAAGTGCGGGGTGCAAGCTGACGCCAAGCTCCTCTTCACGCCGCAACACAAGATGCTGCGCCTGCGCCTGCCCAACCTGAAGACCGTGCGGCTGCGCGTCAGCTTCTCGGCCGTGGTGTTCCGAGCTGTGGGCGACATCTGCAGAGCCCTGAGTGAGTACTGCTGGCAGGGTTCCTTCACGGAACCAGACGAGGAGGAGGATGCTCTCTTGCGCCCCTTGCCCAGGACCTGCAAGCCAGATCGGGCCCTGCAGCACTGCCTGTGATCAAACCATCACCACTATCCAGAGCAGTTTCAAAAGTCATTTGTGTTTATTTCTCAATAAAAATAAATAAAAAATAAAAGTCATTTGTAAACAGCAGGGCAAACCATTAAGGTTGCCCCCAAATTCCATTTCCCCAAGCTATACGCAAAACATTGCTGTGTTTAAGATGAGGGGTGCTCTATTAAATCCTTCATCCTATGAATGGAAGCAGAATTTTTTATGGATGGGTGTCCCACAGTAGAACAGAGAGAGAGACAACCCTGAGTCTTTCTTTCTGATACTCCATAAAGGGAGGGAACCTGGTGCCATGAAGGTCTTGATGTTTTATTTCATTGTGTGGTACTGGAACTGAAACCAAGGTGTGCTGGTTTTGAGCTATACCCACTGCCTTTTTAATTTTTTATTTTGAGACAGGGTTTTGCTAACTTTCCCAGTCTAGTCTCAAGCTTGAGATCCTCCTGGCTCAGGCTTCCAAGTAGCTGGTATTGTAAGTATATGCCGCTATGCTGGACAGAAAGTTAAGGTTTTATATTTTCTGGAACAATATAGATGTCTTCTTTGGTACTAAGGCCAAAAGTAAGCATTTGAACACGGACTAAATACGGTATCAGTGAGCAATCTCATCTCTTCTGTTGAGCTATAAACCACTTCATTCACTCACAAATACTTATTGAGTCACAGGTAGTATGGCAGGCAGTGTGGCAAGCGCTGACATTTGTGACGAAGGTCACATCCCGCCCCTGGAATTTACATTCTAACAGGCACTTCCAGTCCACTGTCTGGTGAGGAAAGCACCATTTTATTTAATCATTTACTTGTTTTCAAATTCTCTGTAGATTGTAACTGTCAACCAAGCATGACTGTGTGTGGCCGCAGCTGGTGCACCAGGGCCCAGGGGAGAGGATGCTCTGGAATGCAGTGGGGAGGTCTGTTCAGTAGCCATCAAGCAGCCCATGTGTGCCAGGCACTGTGCTAGGACAGAAGGACACAGCCCTCCTGGATATGCTTTCTGCCCCAGCCCTATTTCTATTTTTCCTGAGACAGGATCTCACCTTACCATTCAGCCTCACCTTGAACTCACTGTGTACCCCACACTGGCCTCAGACTCGTGGTGATTCTCCTGCTTTGGCCTCCCAAATTCTGGGTTTACAGGTGTGCCACCACAACTGGCTCCACTTGGGATTTGGCATCTTTACTGCTGAGAGCATGCTCGTTTCCCCTTCCCTGATCTGTGGTCTGCTGCAAGCCCTCAGGCGGAGAGACAGGTCCAGGAAGCTATTGGAAGTTGCTGGGGGGGGGGGGGGTGGAGCACAGGCGGGAGGATTTCACTCCAAAGGGAGCAAGGGTAAGGTGTGAAGGAACAGCTTTAGTCCTGCATCCCTAGGAAGAGGAAGGTGACCAAGGGTGCTGGTTTTAAGAAAGGGAGAAAGAGGGAGAAAGGAAGAGAGGGAGCTAGACATTTGCTAGATTGAATGTGCCTCCACTTCTATCCTCTGCCCCCTCTGTTTCTTCAAAAAGGACACAGTTTAGTTCTGTTTACCTCCCCAGAATTTTCCCCCACACTTCTCATCAAAACACAAAATGCCGCCAAAGGAATTTTCATTTTACTACTTAGTTTTCTTTCTTTCTTT
>NDGM010236592.1:0-11016 GCA_002564305.1 Octomys mimax | reverse complement strand
CTCTTCCTACATTTTTTATTTGATTTTTTTTTTTTTTAATGTATTTAATACAGGGTCTACAGAGTCTCACTACACAGATCAGACTCCTAGTGATCCTCCTGGTTTCAGCCTCTCAAGTGCTGGGATTACTGGCATGCACCACCACGCCCAGTCTTATTTTTTTGAGATAGGATCTTACCCTTACCAAGTTGCCCAGGAGGCACTCAAACTTGAGGCCCTCCTGACTCAGCCTCCCAGAGTACCAGGATGATGGGTGAGTGCCTCCACACCGGATGCAACCTGGCTGTTTCACAGCATGGTCTACAAAGCACCAAGCTCATTCCTGCCACATGGCCTTGCATGAGCTTTGCCTGGACTAAGTACTTATTTCCCGCTTTGCCTGGCTAACTTGTGTTCCTCTTTCATATCTTAGATTAACTGACCCTTCCACAGGGAGGCCCCTTGGCCCCTGAGGTGAAAGCTGATCCTCAGCATGCTCCCCTATGGTCCCCCCAACATTCTTTCAGTGTTGGCAACTGTGTTGGCAATCAATTCAGTCTGTGATTGTCTATTTGTAGGTTTATTGGGCTGGAATCCTCAGGTTCTCCTGTGCTGTAAGCTCTATGCAGCTCACGAATAGCATGAGCCAGCCCTACACTGCCCTCTTTGCAACGAGTGGATTCTACCCTCATCTTGCTGAACATCTAGACCCGCACACACTGTTTATTTTCAGACGGGCCATTCCGAATACATTTCTGTATCACAGGGCAGCCTGAGTAAGGGGTTCTCATACCGTGCCAGGCCATCAGAAACACCCAAAGGACTTGTCAGAACACATAAGCCCATGCCCAGAGTTTGTGATACACTGTAGGTCTGGGGAGCAGCCCAAGGAATTGCATTTGTAATAAGTTCCCAAGTGATATCCTGCTTCTGTTCTGGACAGTGTACTTTGAAAACCAATGATCGAGAAGAAAAAACAAAATAGTTTCTCCAGTAATACAAAGTGGCTTGTCCTGTGGCCTGTAAGCTTACGCAAGGCCAACCAGGAAATATGGTCAAAGGTGGAGAAAAGCCGCACTTGGGGCTTAGCATAGGCCATCTGTGTGAGCCTGCCTTTTCCTTCCTCCCACTCAGCCTGTGCGTTTCTGTGCAAGCTTATTCTGACCCCAGAGTGGGGAAAGCTCTGAGTGCAGAATGGAGAATGCTTTAAAGATGCTCTTTGTAACCATGTAGTAAAACCCAAAGCCAGGATTCCAGTGACCATTGATGCCAAGCATTGATTAGGACAGACACTGATGCCAGCATGTTCCTCTAAAAATTCTTGTTGATGACTCTTTGTTCTCTATGAGCCACATGAGAGCTCTCAGGTTGCCAGTGGCCCTGGGATAGGTTGTCTCCAGGTGTGTGATCTCTTCCCTCCCAATCAGCTTCTATGACATCCTTCTGGGGTGTCAAGAACCCTTATCCCACGTGTCACAGAGGGAGCTGGTGATGTCGCTGCATTGTGGCTTTGACCTTAGTGTGGTGCATATCCAGCTTTTGCTGCCTCCAGGTAAATAGCTTTATGCCAGGTTTTCTAGTTCTGTAAAATGTGGACGGCAACATCTAGGGAAGGGTAAAACGGAGCCTCCAGATATGGAGGAACTGAGTGCCACCTCAAGTGTTGGTAGCCTTTGTTATTTCACAGTGAACAAGTGATTGAGTCATATGAGTCCTCAGCA
Organism: Octomys mimax; assembly: GCA_002564305.1. Classification (NCBI taxonomy): domain Eukaryota; kingdom Metazoa; phylum Chordata; class Mammalia; order Rodentia; family Octodontidae; genus Octomys; species Octomys mimax. Next base: position 9,316 of record NDGM010236592.1, on the reverse strand, counting down.
ACTTCCTTCCTGCTGGAATTACAAGCTGCCTACCTCAAAGGGGCTTGAGGAAAATCAAATGCTAGTGAAGACTTGTAGAAAGTCTAAATAGAGCCTGTATTATGACAATGTTAATTTCTGGGTTGCAACAGAGGCATCGCGCTTTTACCTAAAACTAAATGAGGGCAAGCCCGTGTTCCCATCAGTGTCCTGTGAGAGTCCCTAGGACTCCTCCCTCCTCCCTCATTGCCTTCCTCTCATCCCTGTCCTTCAGCCTGCTAAATGAGTCTCTGGAGGTGGGAATGTTAACGTTGGAAGGGTGACAGGGTTGCTTAGACAGCAAGGTGGCTGATGCTTCACGCAGGCTCACAGAGGCAGGCAGTAGTGTTCCTTGTAGTTAAGAGGGCTTTGCGGTTTTACAGAGCACTTTCACGCGACCCAGTTTAACCACGTGCTTAATACACCAGTGTGTGAGGGAGGATAAGGCCTCAGAGTTGAGAACTACTCTGCTCCTTTCCTTACCCTTGATTCCCTGGGCTCTGTCTTGTCTGCTGTTATGGTGACACATCTCTTTAAAAGCTCTTTCAGATATTCTAACATTTTTTTCTCAACTTTGAAAATGATGGCTCTGGAGAAGAGTGGTTCTTTTATGGCTTCTGGGTTATGTGGAGAGGGAAAATACAGATTGCCAAATCCGAGCGCAGTACTGCTGCATTTCCCTCAAGGGGATGGCTTTTACACCAAACCAATCAAGAGGTGCTGCAGCCTGGGGCTGAAAGGAGGCCTCAGTTTCCCCATCTATAGCCTGAAACCTGGTTTGCGTGAGGCATGCCTGTGGGATCGAGGAGACTGGACAAAGCTGTTGCAGGCATGGGCGGGAGGGAAACGGACCAGCGGTGTTTGGACACAGCTGGTCTAACTGGTCTCCCTTAGCACCTGAAGGTGGTTTTGGCGCTCGAGAGAGCACTGTGACTCCCAGAGTGGTCAGCAGAAGGCAAATGGCAGAGTGGCCAGGTGGCACAGTGCGCAGTGGGACAGGTGCCCCGGTTTCGCTTCCCTGCTGTGACTGCTTGTGGTTTACTTTGACTCTGTGCTTCAGTCCTTCACCTGCAAATGAGATTAATGTCTGAAAGGAGTGGTGATAAAAAGTTGCACCGACAGCAGGGACTGATTGGTTCATGGGCATCCCATAATGCCAGCTGCAGCTCTGCTGTGATCATTAGCATCACCTGACCCTTCCTGTGGACTTCACAAGTGGAGGAGCTGCCAGGCGGGTCCGGTGGACTTAAGGGTTTCAGCAAGTAATATCTGCCAGCCCCGAGGCGGGAGAAGAGCTAGAGTTGTGAGAGTTGGTGAGGAAGTGTGGTGGTGCGAGCTGTGTGGGTTTGGGGGGGGTCCATCAGTAAGCCTCAAGCTTTGTACAAAGCTCCAGGCTCCTGTGAAGGAGAGAGTCCCTGCAGGAGGGAATGAGGGTCTTTGCTTCAGCTGACCCAGTGGGCCTGGAGTAGAGTCCTGTCTGCCCAGCCAGTGTCCCCTCCCCACCCCAGTAGTACCTTGCCTGGGCTATGAGGCCTGGGCCCTGGGGCTTGACTCAGGTTGGGGGTGTTAGGAAAGAAGGGAAGTCCATTTTAAGCTTTGTGGAGTCAGACCATGGCTTAGAAGATAGATTTTTCTGGTGGGGACCTTGTTACCTGGTAACTCATTTAACTTTTGAATGCTGGCCACTTGCCCTCAGCCGGTATCTGCAGCCGTGCAGGATCTGAGCCAAAAGCTCCTCTCTCAGTCTCCGGGGGCCTTGGACTCCAGTGTGGAGGAGGCGGAAGTCTGGGGCCCCTGGGATGGGGGAGTAGAACCTCCGGAATCCTTGTGCTCCGACTTCCCTTGCAGAGTTTTTAAAAACTTGCAAATTGGTCCACAAGAGTAAAGTTTATTTTTTCCCATTAAGAGTGTGATCCTGGTTGAGGCTGCCTTCTGGAATTGTCAGTATTTCATGTCTGAATATATATTTCAAATCTTTGAGTTTTTTTGGTCTCACAGCTTTGAGCTCTTTTTTTTGCTATTGTTGTTAGAATGTTTTCAATCAGATTTGTTACAAAGAAGAAAGAACTAGTAGTAAAAAGAACTGGCGTGTGTTCTTTTCAGGAAAGATCTTGCCAGTATGAAGTGTAAAATACATGTGACGTGAGTGAGTATTCGGAGCCTGATGAAACGGTAGCTAAAGGCAAGGCGCACGGATTTCCCTTGGAGGGCTAGGGCTCCTAGCAGCTCTCAGTGAAACTTTTTGTGCTCAGAGCTTTGGGGCCTTTTACTGGCAGGGAAGAGATTGTCAGCTGAAACGGTGCTGGCCTGGCTTGGGCGGCGGCCTTAGCAGTTTGACGGAGGAGAGGACAGGGGTGTGAGTGGGGACAACAGGAGAATTACTCCTTTCCAGCTGGGTTAGGCTTTTGACTGAACTCAAGTCATAGTTTAGAACATGCCACAAACTGAGTTGCTGAGTACCTGTTGAGAACTTTGTACATTTCCTTATTAGCTTAATGCTTTGAGGTTATCATGCCCTTTTACAGGTGAACTTTGAGCCATGTGCCACCTGGTACCAGGTCAACCACAGTGTACATTTTACATTTTGGTATAACAGTAAAGCAGTGTTGTCCAATGATGTCAACGTCACCTCAGTTTGTGTTAGTATGCTTATATAAGGATGAAATAGCCTGCTGATGCATTTCTCAGAAGATATCTATCTCCCTCACTAAGTGACACATGACTACAGGAGCCGAGTGGTTGAATAATTTCCCCAAGGTAGGATTTGAAAAGAACTGAACCCAGATCCCAAACATGTGATTTCTACTATGCTGCATTGTTCCTTTAAGGAGACTTAATAACAGGAGGAGGAGGAGGAGGAGAACAGGCACTGGTTTATTGAATGCCTGCTGTGTGTAGAGCGCTGCGTGCTAAGTGCTTTACCATTATCTCCTCCACCCTGTGGACCATGTGGAGCGGGTACTAATATTACAGCTGTTTCACAGAAGATGAAATGAGGCTCCGAGATGTTAAGTGCCTTGCAAGCTGTACTGAAGTGGGCTGACCTTAGCCGTCCAAGTCTCTAAGGTTGGAATAATGAGCTTAGGAGCCCGAGTAGAGGCCTTACTTTTAGTGAATTGACTGGATGGAGTGTTGGTTTTGTGTGAGTCTCCATCTCCCGTGTTCTTGAGAGACACTGAAAAGTGTATGACGTGGCCTGCTCTGGGGAACTGACAGTCTGCTTAGGGAAGTTCCCCCAGACTTAACATTATTTCAGATTTGTAATTAGTTTATTTTTTAAAGAATGCATCAGTAGCCTATGTTGGTGCAGGAAAGATTATTGCAGCAAGAGGGAGACTCAGTCTGAGCCCCTCCGATGTGAGCAAGGCAGTTCGTGGCGAACCAGTGGTCCTCAGAATGGAGACTTTTGGAGCTGGTGGTACTGGAGCCTCTTTATTGAAGTGGAAAAAAGATCCTGTATAGAGCGCCTCAGAGTTCACCTAGCAGATATTAGGGTGGGGATGTGAAAAAGAGGGAGAGGAGGCTGGAGAAAGACCTGACTGGGAGGTCCTAGGCCGGAAGTGGCTAAGGCAGGCACGCTCTCAGCCAGGCTATGAGTAATTGAGCTGGCTGGCATCCTGAAGCAGAGGTAAGGAATGCTGAGCAGAGATGAAGAAATCTCACTGACTGGGTTGAATGCTGAGAGAGGAGAGAGGGACATTGATCCAAGATTTGATGGCTTTGATAGGCTCTTAAGAGGAATGTATTTTTCTCCCCACTTAGTGCCAGAAGGATAGATTAATTCGCATTTTTTTTTTTTATTGGAAAACTCTCCCCTTAGGCTTCTTGTCCCAGCTCTACAGAGTTCCCATTCATTATGTTTCCATCTAGAGACACCCAGGTGGACCAGCATGACAATTGGAGTCTGGGACTCTCAGGGCATTGCCAAGGTTCTGTAAAGGGCTAGTGGTAGATGAAGGTGGGTCTGTCACTTTCAAGACCAGTGCTGTGGCTGTGAAGTGTGTCTTGTCCTGAATGTGAAGGTTAATGTATGCAGTCTCTACTGAGTGGGCCAGAGGAAGGAAAGAGAAGGGGGACGGTGGGGAAAGCAGTGAATAACCAGAGAAGAAAAAGAAGAGGCGCCATGTGCGTGCTAAGGGAACTTGCTGCATGCAAGAGTCCAAGGTCAAATCGGTGACCTCGCTTCTTCGTAGCTCTGTTGCTCCACCTCAAGGTCAAATTGGTGACCTCGCTACTTCACAGCTCTTTTGTTCCACTTCACTGTTCTTCTAGTCTAGCAGGAACCAGCGCTGCTGTGGGAGCCTTTCTGACGTGGAGCAGTACTCAGAATTTTTGGGTTTTTGATGTCTAGAAATTGTTTAATGTCTACAAAATTCATTTTAGTTTTAATTGATCATAATTGTATTCATTATATAACTATGAGGTACAAAGTGATATTTTGATCCATGCTTATCTTGTAGCCTGGAAATCTTTTAAATAACTACTAGGTAGCCTGCTGTCAGATGACCATTATCAATAAAAGCTGGTCTCTTACTCCAGTTTTTTAATTTTAATTTTTATTTATTTTTCTGAGGTAGGAGCGCACTATATAGTTTAGGCTGTCCTTGAACTCACTCTGTAGCCTAGGATGGTCTCAAACTTGTAGCACTCCTGCCTCAACCTGCTGAGTGCTGGGATTACTGGTGTGCACCACCATACCCAGCTTTCTTATTCCAACTTCAGTGAAGTAGTTCACTGAGAGTGGTTGGTAGGAAACACGATGACTTGAGAGTTATTTTTCTCATATTATTTGCTTTAACACTTAGAAACAAGGGACTAAATTTGAGGACTTGTCTTGCCAAAGGAGAATTGCAGAGATTAGCTTCTCTCACTTGGAGAGGTCTTTGGTGAGGTGCTGCTTTAGTGTTTCATTGGTTTGTGCTCCGGTATTTAAGCTGCAGTTAGGTCAGATTGCATCCTTTCCGAGTGTAGGCTTATGACAACTTTTTCAGTTTCCTTCTGATGCTGTCTGTTCTAAGGCTGGCCCAAGTGGCTCATTTGTAAATTTGCTTCATGATATATTTCCTAAAGGATAAGCCCTAAGGACACATGGGCATGAAGCCCTGGATTAGGTCTATGGAGCCGGTTATCTGTCTTCTTGTTGTGGTGTTGGTAAAGATAAAAGATGTAGCCCAAAAAAATCTTTATGCCAGCATTCCCCTGTAGAACCTGACTTAATGGAGATGTTCTTTAGCTAGCCTATCTTGTGTGGTGACCGCCAGTCATACACGGTGTTCAGTTCTTGAAAGTGACTGGTGTATCTGAGGGACAGATTTTTGTTTGTTTGTTACAGGATCTTGCTACACAGCTCAGACTCACAGTGATCCTCCTGTCTCAGCCTCCCCAGAGCTGGGCTGATAGGCATGCACCACCACTGTGGCTGGCATGACAAGCCCAGAGTTCTGAGGCTGGCACAGCATGTAGTACCAGGGATCAAACCCAGGTTCTTGTGCTTGGCAGGCAGGCACTTAGACCACTGAGCTATCTCCCTGGCCCTGAGGGATGGAATTTTAGATTTAATTAATTTTAATGGAAGTGGCCATTTATGGTAAATGGCTATCACTTGGACAGCACTGCACAAGCCAATGGTCAGAGGTGACTGATTGCTGTATTTGGCGCTAGGACTTGGATAGAGGGCCCGATTGGGTAGTCTGGTTTGAGAGGAAAGACACAAGGATATTCTAATGGACATTAGGCAGTTGGATAGATAGCACAGCTTTGTGAAATTGGTTTTTCAAATTTGGGATTTAAGATTTAGGAGAGTGGAACTGGAGGTAGGGAGGAAAGTTTTTATAAAGGAACGTGGCATGCCTGTAGCTTTCAGATCTTGTAAAAGGATGTCTCGGCAGCTGTAAATGTTCCATTATTCATAAGATGCTGTGTGTTCCAGATTTGGGAGTCTAACAGATCTGTGTGAAGCAAGGAGTCGCCTGTTGTGGCTTTGCCAGCTATGCTTGTGTGTGTCAGATTCAGCACCTTTATGTCCTGTCTGTCTCCTAGGCCTTGTGCTGATGTGGGAATGCTGAGGTGGCATCTGATGTTTACTTTTTAAATGTAAATTGGAGTGTTTGTCATTCATAAATTCATGAACATATTTTTGAACAGTTTACCTGCCAATAAAGACAGCAGTTTAGAAAAATATAGGGGATATATATATATATATATATATATATGATATTTAGCTTTCTGAGCCTCAGATTCTTCTGTATGATATAATAGTGCATACATCAAAAAGTAGTGTTGTGTTGTGTAACTTATACAGAACTCCTAGTATCTTGGCACATAGCAGGTTGCCAATATAGGCATTGTTATCACAAATAGGATTAGCAAATACATACAGAGTTTATCTAAAACTACACAGTGAAGAGCCGGCCAGATAGCTCAGGGAATTAAAGCATCTGCAAGCAGGTGCAGCGGCCAGGGGTTCGATCCCGGGGCCTGCCATGGTGGCCCTGCCCTCACGGCGCACTGAGATAGCAATTGAAACTGTGTGTGGTGGCTGGTGCCTGTAATCCCAGCATTTGGGAGGCTGTAAATGGGAGAATCTGATTAGTAGTGAGACCCAGAACATCCTGTACTCTTCTCTAAAATACAGGAAAAAATAAATAAATAAAAACTACACAGTGAGACTGGATTCTCATTTCTTCCTATCCTGTGAGAAAGGCAGCTTGCCTCTCGCCTATTTTGGACCTGGGGTCCTGAGATGATCTTCAGGCAAGGCAAGGTGAGGTGAAGGCCGTGAAGGGGCTTCATGAATGACACAGCAGGGGACCTTTGGGAATGGGGAATAAAACTTAATAAATTTAGACCGTTAGCCAGCGATTAGGGTGTGTACTTACTGGTGCACAGGTGCACTCTTTACCAGTCTGGCCTCTTTGTCTTTGTGCTCTCGTAAGAGTGTAAAGTTTACAGTTTAAATGCTGTGTTTCTGAGCATTGATATTTACACAGTGCTGTGGACACCTCCTATTTCATTTCCTTATCTGGGCTTTCTATTTACTAGAACACTTGAGGCTGATTTAGTATCTTACAAGAGCTGGGCATTATCTCCCAGACATCATTAATCTTGCCTTTCTTGTCCAGCTTAAGTGTGAAATTAATCAAAAAGAAAAGGGAAATTAATAATATGTTGGTATTCAGAATCCATCAGGAGACCTCATGGCAGGCATGAAATTACCTTTTTTGCATTTAATACTCACCTCAACGTATTAAAGATATAGAGATTTTGTTATTTAGGAAACGCTCCTTTATGCTTCCTAGCTTGATAATTAGCCAAGTTGGGTGAGGGCTGGTGTTTGGTTAGCTATTGTTGTTGTTATTATATCTTATTTTGTTGGACATTTTGTTTTATTTTTTCCATAAAAATATATTTGTGGGGAAAAAGATCGTTCCTTATGGTGAGGTTACCCTAAAGCCCATAGAAAATGTTGAATCAACTATTCCCCCCATCCTTTTCCAATTTTTGTTAGATAAGTGAGAAAGCAACATAGTTGATACATATTCATTTCTTGCCAATTGAATAAAGACATACAGTTTTGATCCTGTCTATAGTAAACTAAATTTGATCCTAGGTTCCATGTTTCCTTGTTAGCACATGGGCTAGGATCAGTTTCAAAGAGCACGTTATAATGAACGCGTTGTGGAAAAGAGTGGAGTGTTTTAATTGTGACTCTATCGTGACTTTTACTGAGGGCAGTAAAGGACAAGTTTTATAGCTGAAGTGTTCCTGTAATTATATCAGAAATAACAGGCAGCAGTCACCTTCCATTAGGGGTGTGAGAAGGCTACTTACTATTTCAGTGATCACATAAGGTGTTAAATGAGTCATCCTTGGCCTCGTGAAGAATTAAAGATAGAAAGGAACAGTTGACATCATACTATAGCAAGTTTTTAAGGAACAGCAAAATGCCAGGCAGTTTTATAAGGAAAAAGGCTCTCTGAAATAAAGACCCAGCCCCTGTGGGTCCCTAGCCTACGAAGGTGGATCTCATACTTGTGGTAATTCAAGGCCTGCACTTTGAGAACCATTGGGTTTAAGGAAAGAGATGAGTAAATGCTGAGGATGGTTCTCAAAGCAGACTTTTAAAGGGGTTGGTTTTATTTTGTGTTCATGGTACTGGGAATTGAACTCAGCTTCTTTATAGTAAGAGCTACATGAACCTCCCAGAGATTGGGATTACATACATGTACGTGCTACCATATCCAGTTCAACATAAATTCTTTGGGGCCTCTTAAAAATAACCTTTTGCTGGAAATACTACATTTCATTTGAGGTGCTTTGTGAGTTCGGTCAAGGGGATCTGCTCTTTGTGGCATTGTAAATGAACCTTAAAAATGATTGTGAACCTAAGTGGTCTTCCAGCCTGTGGTGTTGAATCGTGGTGTAAAATCTTGGATAATCTCTGTTGCTACCAGTATTTTCTCTCTCAAATCCAAGAGATATGGATGAATTCAGGCATTTGGATGCTTTTATCTTTTCTACAAATCACCACACTGTGTCTAGGGACCATTTGTAGGAGAACAGTCATTTTAACGAAGGGTATTCCAGGTCCAAAGCCATTAAATCACCATGCTTGTCACAGTGGTCTGACAAGGTAGCTGTCAGGAAAGCGAAAGTGTAACTGATTTGCTCTCTCCTGCTGCACTAGTTCCAGGCTTTGCACTGGTTCTAGAGCTGCTGTTTTATTATATTTTATTGGTATTTTGAAACAAGGTCTAACAATGTAGTTCAGATGGGATTGGATTTACTATGTAGCCTATGTTGGCCTTGAATTTATGGGAATCCGCCTGCCTCAGCCATCCATGTGCTGGAATTACAGATATGAGCCACTGTGCCTGGCATAGAGCTGCCCTTTTATTAACCTTGATAACCTCGGTAATTTGTTATCCTGTTAAAACAGTAGCGACCACAGTCATAATAACTGCCAATTCTTACAGACCCTGGAGCTGTGCTTCCCTTGCTTAATTTCTTGATTCCCCTTCTCTGAATGAGCCACCATGGCCACCTATATTTTCTGACACAACCCAGAGACTGGGCAAGTCACGTGGTCATTGCCACACAGTTTTGAGAGCGAAGCTCAGTATTTTAGCCCAGGTCATGTGAGCAAGAGGGAAGATTTGAATTCTATTACAATTTGGAAGACTTTATAAAGACTTGAAGGGCTCATTGAGACCAAAAGATGCTACACAATTTTGCAGTGTTGTCTTAGTTACTCTTCTCTCGTTGCTGGGACAAATACCTGACACTCAAAATGAAGGAA
>NDGM010236578.1:0-22249 GCA_002564305.1 Octomys mimax | reverse complement strand
TTTCAATAATTAACACACTGCATACATTCTTCCTAGTGGTTAATTGCTGTACAAGATTCAGACTAATCTTGATTTTCTTAATAGGAAAACTACCTATTTCCCTGAAGTTTAAAATTGGAAAGAATTACATGTAGTACGTTCATGGATGCTTCTTTCTAAATTATAGTAGAATGTAAAGTTGTAAAATAACCAGTGAATATTTCTTCTTTTTTTTTCCGTAAAGGAACTTTTTTGGTCTTACTTTTACTATTTTCTTTTTTGGTACTGGGAATCGAGCTCTGGGCCTTGCACTTGCTAGGTAGGCCTGTGCCGTAACCAGTGAGTATTTCATCCCCTTATATTTCCCATTGCCCCAACAGGGTGTAGACAGAGTCAATATAAACCACTGCTAAGTATGAGCCCAGCATCAGCCAAGAGCCAGTCCCCACACCAATATGAGGCTCCTGTCCCTGGGTCCAGCTCCCCTTCCTGAAGGTGCCACCCAAGCTGGATTTCTGGCAGCAGCCCTGGGAGACACACACTGACTTCCTCAGGAATAAGGTGCAGAATTTGGTAGTGCAGTGTCACTCAGTTGTACTCGGGTGCACCAAAAGATGTATTGTTGACAATAATGTTTTTGATCTAAAAATACTTTACCAAGTGTCTAACTGCATTAGTGTCTTCGCCTGCTCCTATTCCTCGCTCGCTTTGGCGGCTCACCAATCAACACGTAGCCCTCAGCAAAGAAGAAGCAAGAGTTGGTCTCCTGTCTGTTTGCTCTGGGACAAGCAGACCCAAAAGCGCGTGCCCAACGCAGTCCCGAGTTAAACCCCTCAGATGCTTCCCTCGAAGCACACACTTTCTTTGAGAGATTTCCCACTCTTCTTTCAGTCCTCTGTGCTTTAATCGCAAACCTTCATAGGACCACGAAACTTCCACCTTCTCAGCGCAACTCTCCAGTCTCCCCCTCCACCTCTAAGAATGACTGCTATTCTCAAGTTATTGTATGTCGCCCATGGTGCCATTCATTCGGGGAAACTCTGCTGGCATCACCGTTAGCCACATTGTCCTCTCTGACAGGTGAGACGAATCCTACAGCTTTGTGAGTACAAACTCAACAGACAAAAGCAGCACAGCCAAGACACAAATGGGGTTGGCTCATCTTGCCCGAAGGGCCCTGCCTGCTGCTGTTCCTCCAGTCAGTCACACATGCATGGCCACCGCCCTCTGGTCTCCCTTCTCTTCCAGAGTCGTTTTTGTTTTCACTTATTAACACTCCAGGCCAAAATCCAGCCAACAACTTCTCCCTCCCAGAGACGATGGGCAAGGTTGTAATTATTGCTTCGTTAGGTGTCTGCTCTATTAGACATACACGAGTCACTTTTATTCTTTTCACTTTTTTGTCAACATGTCTATCCCTTTAGAAACGTTGTAAATGGGGAAGTCTCTAGACGATTCCCACACCGTCCCCCATCCAATAGGTTACAAAGGTACCAATGTACTAAATAGAAGTGGTACCCTTGGGAAAATCCGTTTCTTCTGAAGTTGCTCCTGTCCCACTGAATGCAGCCCGTCTTTGAGGTTACAAACATGTTTAGCAACATCTCCATACAAATGGTTACAGGTTGTTGCATTCAGAGGCCAAGGAGAAAGTCCTCCTAGCCTGGATAGGCATAAGGTGATGAATACACTCCTGGAACAAGAAGCTTTATTTAAAAGACTCTTTGTGCTCTTCTGAGTACCCTAATGAGCCATCCAGGCTGCTACTTCACTGTGGGAGCCATTGGAGAAGTTCCGAACACTCTTTTCATTAGCCCTGCTCTTCTCTCCTTTGTGGCTGTGATTGTTGTTGACTCACAGTACTTATCTTTTCCCTGGCTGAATAGAAGAGAAAACATGACTTTCATTTCATGGGCCAAATCGCCAGAACCGGCAGCTTTTAAATATGGTGAACATCATCCTCGCTGACAGCCGCAGGAACTTGATTTCCTGTTGCTGTGCCTGCGAGAGGCAGAAGTTCTGCTGGTCAAAGATGGATGACAAAATGCCAACCTCTGAGCTGGAAGACTGTGCTTGTCCCTCAAGATTTGCAGGCTGACTAATCCTCAAACCACTGGTTATTCAAATTGGCTACAGCCATTGCTGTTAGAACTCTGCAAATAAAGAGATGAAAGCCTTTAACCAGATGACTTGGGTCCCACTGCATATTTCAAGGGTAACAATTTGGTGCTTGCTTTATGCTGACAATGGGTTGAGTCTCCATTCCCTGTACCATAGACTGAGTCAGCCTAAAGGAGACAATTTTCTTTTCCAGATATTCAGAGGCTCAAAGTCGCTTTATAGTCTACATGTCTGAGACAAAATTTATAATAGCACATTGGTCATTCATACTATTTAGTAATACAGAGCTTGTGGAAAAAGTTCAAAATTAAACCAATTTCTAGGTAAAGGGGACATAAATTTCTTATTTCAAATATGCAGATGTGTAAGACTAATGGAAGTTTCTTCCCCGTGATTTGTGCTGGTCAATGCTTTGAGCCTGCATTTCGCTTTGCACATGTAGCAACTTAGGTTATATCTCAGTGCCGTACTCAGGAAGAGCATTCCATCTACAGAAGGCCAAGGAAAGCATTTCTTGGCCCACATCAGTACAGATAATGCTTGCTCAGGGCATCACTGATTCTAAAATATCGTGAAATGCCTCAAGGCTGATTTGATTACAAGAAAAAGAAGCAGGAACCCCATATTCTGTCATTCAACTGGCAGCCGTAGGCAGGGTGGGTGACCCAAGGAAGAAGACACCCTCAGGTCTTGGACATACCTTGACTGACAGAGCCGAGATTCTCAGCCACCTTGATCAGCACCTACCTATCCTTTCCTGTTTTCTTCCCCTTCCGGTGTAATATTTTCTTTCAATTGCAGGCTGAAAACTTTCAGCAGAGAGGAAATGAATGAGAGAATGTGAACAGGCCACTAGAAAATGCTAAATACATAATTCTCATCCTTCTTGAAGAAGAAAGCCACAATTCTTAGCTCAAAAGAAGTCAATTGGTGTGAATGTCAGAGTGTTTTACAACACATACCTAAAATCTGCAACTTTTCAAGTGAAAGGGCAAGAGCTTTGTTCCCAGCCCTCCTTTCCTTTTGGCCATTGGCAGCTCCCTGGTGTTTGGCATTGCGTTTAGTTTTAAATAAAACCTTGGTTTCAATTAAGCTGCCTTTAGTGAAGGTAGAAGATAAGTGCCTGAACTCGATCGCCTGGCCTGCGTCCCGAGTGTGAGCGGGGCGTGAAGATCAAACCTCCCACGCAGCTGACATTCTGGACAGGTCCTGCGCGTGTGCTCTGTGTCTGTGTGTGCCCAGGAAGATGTGAGTTGGTGGCTTAGGCCTCCACGCTTGCAATGGGCAGCTCCTGAGGCGAGTGGACATGATGAGGGTGGAGTGGCGGAAACAACACCAACACAGGCAGCGGACGCTAAAAGGCTCCTGTGTGTCCTCCTGGCTTCCCATGCCCAAGGTGCTAATTGCGTTAAGGACAAGACTAAACGGGAGAAAGCAAAGATCCAGAGTCCTGACGGAGGCCGAAGTGTATTTACTAGAGTAGTAAGAGAGAGGCTGGAAGAAGAGAAGAAACAATGAAGAGAAAGTTCTCCATTTAGCCTTCATAATTAGTTAAGAAACATTTAAATTAATAACACAATCTGAGTAATGCAGTGTGTGAGGCGTATATCATATTTTAAATTAATTCTTGAAATAGTTACTAGTGTCCTACTTTATTTCAATTTTGATAAATTAGCTTACAGTCACTTTTTGATGGGTGTCCCATAAAGTAAAAATTAGCATTTCATCTGCCATTACCTACTCTTCCTGTAGGAAAAGGAAAAAAAAAAAAGGTTAACGTGTAAAAAAGGCAGGACTGAAAGTAGGTATTTGAAGCTGGTTCTATTAATTATAGGTTTAATAATGGCATTAGACTGGCAAAGGAGGGGGGTGCATTTTATTAGCCTACTTGTGTAGCCTGATAGTAGAAATATCTCCTGATTGTCCATGTTTGATACAGAACTGGTCTCTTGCCTGTATTATTCCTCAGTAATATAATAGTTATCCTAGGTATTTTGGAGTTCAGAGAAAAGCCCTGAGATTATAGGACTGCTTTTAAATGACTGGCTTTTGTACTAGAATTATGTAAAATTTTACAATCTGTTGATTACAGTATTAGGAAGTGACAGCCTCCATGACCTGATGTCCAAGCTACCTTTGGAATCCTTAATGTCTCAAGGCAGACTTCCGTCATCCGGGGTATGCTTCTAGCCATTTCTTCATTCTTTCTGTCTTCTCTGTCCCTCTCTCTCTCTTCTTAACTGGATCAATTGAAGGAAAGAAGTTTTGCCTCATCCTTTTCAAAAGCTGTCATCCTCCTCCAACCCAGCAATACATTAACCTACTTCTCTTCGTTTATCATTTTATTTTGTATGCCTCGCATGCGTACAAGCAATTAAACTGAGCAAATGTAACAATTACAGAGAATCTAATATAAACTAACGAAACGGTCAAAACAGTCAGACAAAGGATATAGGCACAATAAAGTGAATTTGAGAAGCAAATCATCAGCTTTATTTATGTTGTTTTAATTCTTGCCTCTGGAAGGAAAGCATCACACTAAAGCATATAAGCACATTTTGTAAAATTCATGAAAAAATGTTCTTTTCATTTACAACTCTGTCATCAATGTGTAAGGCATGTGGGTACATTAAAAAAAAACACTTCTTTAAGGACTGGTTAATTATTTCTCCAACTGCACTTCCACTGCCCACCGTCACCCTTGCCTCTGTTTTAATTTGTCTATCTCAACAATAAGCCTGCATTTTAATAATGCATGTTCAACCAACTCAGCCCTTTAAAAAGAATATTTACAATTTAGAAAACCAATGTGATTCCACTTTGTTTTGACACAACTTACATTTCACTCAAATGTCTCTATTTGGGTGATATTCTTAGCAAAGGATTTTGTTTACTCACTGGCATTTCTGCTAACCTGGAAGAGAAGATATCTGTTCTTCAAATACTGTCATTACCAGGCTATAAAAGACCTGATTTTACCATGTGAGAGAAACACTGTCAGATTTTCCTTCAAACTTTCTCCCACTGCAAGAAGTGAGCACAAAAATGAAGTTGGAGGCATGAAACGAGGAGAAAGCAAATTAATGCAATCAAGTCATTAGAAACAACTCTGTCCATATCTGTTAAATATTTTCAAACTACTCTAAAAAAACACACCCAGAAGGCAAACTAACAGTGAATAGAAACAAAATGGTCAGCAGCGTGTGTCGCACGTTATTTGAATGGAAAGTAATTTATCGCGTCTGAAATAAAAGCTGTTTATTCTTGTGTTTCACTGTAACAATCTTTACCATTTATCTGTGAAAAAGTGAGAAACTGTACTGTTATTAGCATATGAATACTTGACACATCAAATTGGCTGTACAATAACAGAAGGACATTCGCTATTGGTGTATGCACACAGACAAAGCAGCCATTTTGAAAAAAAAATTGAAATGATGTGGGAGATTTAACCCTTTACTAGTTTTGAGGCTTTTCCTCCTGATTTTGACCAGACAGCTCGGCAGTTAACAGCAGAATATTCTCATAGCAAATACAAGTAATTAGGGGACATTGTGCATCTGATAATTATGTTGCTACCTTCACTCTACTACAAAAATAGCAGCAGACCAGCAATAAAGGACTTGGTGAGAGTGTGTCCAGGGCTGGGCAGAATGCGAGGAGGGAGTGGGGCCCAGCAGCACATCGAGAGCGCAGAAATGAAACAATGCCGACATACAGTTTTATTTCATGGCCACAACATCGTGGTCCTTGGGTCAGATGTGTGAAACTATTTCTCAAAGAAGCTGCATACATAATTGAGGCCCTCCGAAGGGTTCCCAGTTGAAGTTGCCAGGCTACGTTCATTTCAAAAGCAGGACCATTTGTTATCAAATTTAAATTAACTCTCCTCACACTGAACTTGAATTTTAGAGCCCTGCTTTCTGACAGTGCTGAAAATAGTTGCAAAAGTGGGAAACATAGCTCTAGAAAATGGAAATACGCTGCCGTTACATGGAACTACAGTGGCTCTCCCGTGGGTCTGAAGTGTAACAGCCTTTGTTACAAATTAAATTTAGAAAAATCTACCCGCAGTGATTGAGAATAGATCTGTGTTCTGTTGTGTAACTTGTTTGTTGTTGTCGTTAGAAGGTCTTCTCATTTGGAATCTGTATTTCAACTAAGTTTTGCATTCATCAAGATATTAAGCTTTTTCCTATCCCCCCAGATTAATTATTCCTTGCTGAGAGATTTAAAGTAAGATAATTTATAAAGTTGCACAAAACTCATATTATTCTAATCTAATATGTGGATTTTAATCATGCATTAGAGGTTTTCCCCCCAATCCATCTAGCCTTATGAACTGTTTTAAACAAAGTTTATGCAACTCACTAGATAAGTTTTTTGGTAATTTTGTCAGTTGCTGATACATTTATTCAGACAAAACAAACACACTCTGTGGAGATCAATACATGGCAGCTAATTTGCATTGGGACTTTCGTTCAGTGCACAGAGAGCTTTCCAAAGAAATCTATTTTTTTTTTCCACAAGAGGTTCACAGACATAATTACCCCTTATTCTCTGTGCCTGGTAAAAATGGTGAAAGTTTACTTCCATTATGAAAATTTTCCCTACCATGTGAATTGGGAAAATTGCTGATGGGACAGACTTTTCTTCCTGCTAAGTTCAATATACAGAAGTACTAGCTCATTCTGAATAATCTATGTGTTTTTCCTCTTTTGAATACAAGTTTAAAGCCTGCTCGCCATTCCTTCATCATTACAAAATACTAATTTGCCATAATCAAACAGTTATTCCTATTCTCATGAAGAAATACCTTGTTAGTCTAAAATGCACCACAGAATTTGCTTTGACAGCAAAAAGTAGACAGAAGCAAAGCCAAAAATATAACAAATCTGAAATAACATGAAAGGTGGCGACTTACAAGGTGATCTACCAAGGGCCTGCTGCAAGACCCCATGTGACAGAGATGGTCTTACTAGTCTGTATAAGTTATTAGGACTTCTGAATTACTACTACAGGTATGGAAAATAGCAACTGAGCCTGCAAGTAGCAATTTCTACTAACAATGTAACAATTGATACTCAATATAAAAGTAGAAAAGGAAGTTACACAGTTGTAAATTCCTGCCAAACTGTTAAAGACATACAAAAAGGGCCAATTAACCTGATTTGTCTCTAATAATGTGAGCGATTTTAAAACCACAGACCACTGGCTTGAAGCTGTGTGCCCCGACAGTGCTACACGGTTAGTCTCTTCTACCAAGTGCTCTCTGAGAGTTGCTTGCTTACTGGTGGAGGTACTTGGGTACCCCTCACAACACTGTGACACACCAGAGATGTATTGGACTGCAATGTGTGATGAAAAGCAAGACACTAAAACTTCTTAGATAGAAGCTTCTGTAAAGACAAAATCAAACTTATTAAAGCACAGGGCAGCGACAGTCGAGGTTCATTTCTGCTGTTTCCGAGCTCGGCCGGACCTAGCCATTGAATGTAAGTCCTTCTGACAGGTAGAAAAGTTGGAATGGAGAGAACTATCAGACTCTCAGAGTTTTTCATCATGTAAATAGTGGGATTTGGCTGTGGCAAGCATGATTCATTAACCATTTCATATCAGATAATTATATCAAACTTTGTTCCTCTTTGAATGCTTCACACTAGTTTCCTTAAAATTCTTTGAATAAAACTGGTACATGCTCCAGGGGATTATTAATACAAGTACTTATTTGCACTTAGAAGGTATTTATGGCCAACAATTTTTCCCACTTGTAATTTATATTTTTCTTAAAATATTTTAATTACTATGCAGAATATACTTTTTTCAGAAAATACTTTTAAAATAGCATCTATATATTTCTTTTTTCTTTTTATTTATGACAAGATAAGTTTTTATTATTCTGGAAAATCATTTAAAAATTTATAATTATGTCAGTGATCTCAGTGTTGCCAAAACAGCTATGTGTTTTTCCCCCTTTGAAGTATAAAATTATTTTTGGATCTAGCAAGATTATAAGCACTTAATTTTCTTTTTTGGAGTTTGTAAAAACATCCTTAGCTTTTGTCATTTAAAAATTAAACTTTGAACAGAAGTGATCATTAGTGTTTGCTTCATTCTATAAATCTGTCATATAAATAGACGCAGAGATGGGTAGATACAGGGCCAACATATCTCAGAGTCTTATGGCTAACTTGTCTCACACCCTCCTTATCTTAACAGTCAATATTCTTGGGAATTATCCTGATAACAGTAAAACAACTACTGTGGTATGAATCAACAATTTCTCATTTCTGAACTTGCTACAAAAGCGAGAAAATACATTTTAAAAGTTCAATAAAAAATAATTCTCTGTCCCGCCCCTTCCTCTCCATCCATCCCCGGGTCCACATCTTTCTCCATCTCTGCTTCCTGAGGCTTTCTCTCTCCCTTCTGAGTCTCCCAAGATCAGCCAATCAACCCACACGTGGCCTGCTCCGGAGGGCTGTGGCCACATATGGCAGCGACCTGGTTGGTAAACATATGCCTGCACAGGCATTGGGTGCTCTGCCAGGAGTGAGCTATTCCATTTGGGGAATGAGGGTGGGAAACACTTAACCATCTACAGATGTTTAGCAGCCAAAGCTAAAGAATTGCAGTCAAAGAGCTGCAAAATGTGTAATTTGGAGTTTTTCCAGGTTTCTTTTTTTAATAAGAAAAAGTTAACAGCTTTCCTATTCATTTCTTTTGAGAAAATTTACAGTCGTTTTCCCGTTCTGCCCCATTCTGCAGTAAGGACAAAAGCCTGAAACCGAAGCTGTCCATCTGCTGTATAACAGTAATG
Organism: Octomys mimax; assembly: GCA_002564305.1. Classification (NCBI taxonomy): domain Eukaryota; kingdom Metazoa; phylum Chordata; class Mammalia; order Rodentia; family Octodontidae; genus Octomys; species Octomys mimax. Next base: position 13,329 of record NDGM010236578.1, on the reverse strand, counting down.
TTATAATGGGTGCTGTCTATTTTTATGCTATTGCTCATGTGTGCCCAGGGGACTGGAACTATTTAATTCACCGATTTCACAGCTCTGTTGTGTGTCACAAAAGGTTAAAAAAAATCCAACACACTTTTTAGCACCCTGTTTACAAGGATTCCCTGTAAATGTAACTGGAGCCCCAGATTCCCACCCTGCCCCCATGTCAGCCCCCCTAGTTTTCCTTTTGATTTGGTGCATTCAGATAACAGGTAATAGATGGAACTCACTCCATGACTTGTACAAATAGTAGATATTTCAGATACGTTGTGAATGTTACATTCGAAAGCCCACAAATTCCAGAAGTAGATTTGAAAAGAAAGATGTTTGCCTTTAAGATTTGAGGATTAGACAACTCTGTTTTCCCAGAAGTCCAAGAATTAATGCTCTAGATTAGAAGAGAGTTAATGAAAACCTGTGGAGGAAGGCTGATGACTTGTATTCCTCTCTACCGGGCAGGGGCTGAGCAGTCCCACCCGCAGCTGGGGCACGCTGGTGTCGTGCCAAGCCCATAATGAAGCCAGAGACCTCCAGGGCACTTTCCCGAAAAGACAGAGGTGGCCGGGAAATACCCACTTGGGCCTACTCCGCGGTCTCCTCACAACAGGGGAGTGGGGTGTGGAAATAGGCAGTCATGTTTGGCTCCACAGAAAGAATATAGCTATAAAGTCAAGAGGATTTCTCTCTATTGTCTGCTGAAGGAGGCTTCCATGGGAAGGTGTTGGTATATCACAGCCTTTTTGTGATCATATGTTTCTGTAATATTTGGAGAGTTGAACTATTAACCACAGACAACACAGTAGGTGTCACTGTCACTTTCATTCTGCTTTTACTACACGTGCTGCTGAAGTAAGCACAGCCATAGGCACTTTCATCCCAGGTGACAGTGAAGGTGCCTATGGATTCCCCTGATAACGTGCTCTTGAGCTGGCAAATCTGAAGAGCGCTGGGGCTGTCTTCACATGCTGCTTAAAAATATTGCTAAAAAGCCAAATCTCTGGTTTCTTTCTTTTTCCAGTCGCAATAGCAGATATTTATCATATATTCATGAACCTGTTGGATTCTGTGAGGACCTAAAAGATGTTCTACAAAAGGAAAGGTGGTTGAGAGATGGTGGGAGAGAGGAGCAGTGAGCAAAGAAGGCGGAAGTGCCGCATCTGGGGCCAAGTCCTCAGTGAAAGTGATCACCAGGTACTGCAAATGCGCCTAAGAAAAATAAAAGCTGGAAAAATTAGAATTCCTTTCTGACCATAAGGAAAGTCCATCAAATCATCAGTCAGACCTTCTCAAACCTGGCTTTTTCATTTGTCCACTCATTCAAGCATTTCTTGAGAATCTACAGTGTGCTCAGCACGACTTGCTGAGAGCTATTAGTAGGGACAGCTCCAAAGACAGGTTCTGTTGTCACGTTAGAAACACTATGGATTGTATTGGCCTGCTGGGAGCTACAGTCAGCCCCTTCTGCTTATCAGGCGGGACCCATTCTGCTATATCATATGTGAGAAATCCTTCATCTTATTTTTATTTTCCAAAATTATTGGAATTCTCATTTTCTTCAAGCCCCCTTTCCACTATAAAGGCAAGTGATGACAATGAAATCCTGGAGCTCTGGTTGAAAGACGAGCTTTGGAAAAGACTGGTGTAGCAGGAGACAGGATAGCAGGGCTAATCTTGCTGCACAACTTCTAATGCTAATGCCGACAGATCTGTAAACCTGAGCGCATCCACAGGACGTGAAGAGCATTATACTTCTTGGTATGGATTTCTTAAAGAATCAAAATTCTAGATTGCTAGGTTTAAAATCTGGAAACTTAGCACTAATAGGTACAAAACTAACAATCTAAATATTCACCATTTAAGTAGTATTAATAATCTAATTGTTAATTTTAATTAAATATTAATTACTTTAAATATTTTAAAAGGACCGGGGAAATAGCTCAGTAGAATAAGTGCTTGCCTGACAAGTGCAAGTTCCTGAGTTCAATCCCTGGTACCACACACACACACACACACACACACACACAGAGTACAAATTAACCAACTGATTCAATCAGATAGACTGGAAAATAGAATTTATTTCTTGAAAACAATTGGTCTGGTGTTTTCTGCTAAAACCAAACAACTTTCTTTCAACAACATATTAAATTCTTCACATAGAGATTTCTTAGATATTAACTTCAGGAAATTTAGTTATTTTTTATATTTATTTTTTGGTCTTCTTCAGAAACAGGTTCTCACTATGCAGTTCAGGCTGGCCTTGAGCTCACTTTGTAGCACAGCCTGATCTAGAGCTTGCAATAATCTTCCTGCCTCATCCTCCTGAATGCGGGATTACAGGCATGTATGACCACACCCTACGCTAACTTCAGAAAATTTATAATAAAATCTCAAAATTAGTTTCACTAGCAGGTCTACACAGAGGCCAAGACAACAGAGGCCAAGATTTTTTAAATCTTAGAGTTTTATTTTGGTAAGAGCTAATATTACAATGAAGTGGATCTTCTTCAAGCGTAACTTCTCAAGGGGCAGTCCGGGCTGTCAGTTCAAACTCTTACGTCACCTAGGCTGAAAGGAAGCATCAGCATGTCCACAGCAAAAGGTACCAGCACCAGGGAGAGTCTCCAGATCTATGTAACTTGTGAGGAAAAGAGGGATCTGGCTGAGGAAATGGATCTACTAAAAAACAAAGTCCTCACTTCAGAACTATTACTATTACCATTTTTGACATTATAACAAAAATGGAATACATTCACCAATTCTCCAAAGGCAATTTCTTTTCACCTCAAATCAATCTTCCTTATAGACTATATAAATAGAATTAAACTGTTCCATAATATTTCCATTTGTTTTCCTACAGAATAAACTCATTATAGCCAGCCCATTAGAAAATGATATTAAAGGATATAATTGCCTGTGCATATTAAATATGTTTAAAATTTATGAAAATAAACATTTTGGAATTGAGTAAATATTCCACAATGATAGAGACAACAAGCAGATTCAGGGCAGACTCCTTCTGTGATACCAACATGCAGCGCTTCAGTGACAGGATGGACCTTGGTGAGCGTGTAGACGCTCCAGTCTACAATGTAAGCCACACAAGGCAGAAGTCCATTCCGAGGCACATGTGGAATAGCTAATAGATTATAAATGGTAATTTACTATATGCAGTCAGTGTCCTTGGATGAAATTCCGCATTTACGATAATAAGGGGAGACTTACAATAGTGAACAAGGCCAGCGTTTCTCGGGCAGGGCTCTCAACTCAAGGGAAAGCATGTATCTGACCTAAGTCCTGACACATGCAGAATAGCATGGCTTGTAGTTGCTCAACTGATGGCTTGCAGCTATTAAAAAGTTTGTCTGAAACGAGGAATCATGTTAACAATTTAACACTAAGAGCATAAATGGAACTAGTGATCAAGTAAACTTAACCAAGTTTCTAAATCCTACAGGCGTTCAGAACATCATTCATCCCTTTGTTCAGATTGCTCAAAAACTTGTGGGAGGAGCTACTAGGTTTTAAATGTCACGTTCAGGCTACAGCAAGAAGGAAAACTTGAAACCACGTTGGAAGCTAGGAAAGTGCTTTCATGCAAACTCTGTGTTTATTCTCATGCAATAGCTATAAAAAGATGTCTGATATATTTGTGAGAATGGACCCAAATTACAAGAATAAAGTGGACAGAATCAGCTAAAGACATCCAGGCTTAACTTTGCGGGGCAATTTGGTGGAGGGGTTCCCTAAGTAGTTTCTTTGGTGTGAATAGGAAAACAATTGGTTAGTTGAGTCCTCATTTTCTGTGTGTTCTAAACTGGCAGAAAAAATCTAAGGGAGAAACTTGAATAACACACTTGGGGAAATTTTTAATTATAAATGAGTCATTTTTATATAAAAAATAAACCACAGCGATAAAAATGTTTAAAGATATGACTTTTAGAAAGCAGTAAGTTTAGAGCCTGATGTGGTAGTACATGCTTGTAATCCTAGCACTTAGTAGGCTGAGGCAGGAGGATCACAACAAGACCAAGGCCAGCCTGGCCATGTGGTGAGTTCAAGGTCAGCCTGAGCTGCATGGTGCAACCCTGTCTTAAAAACCTGAAAAACTAAACACACACACACACACATACACACACACACACACTAGATTTTTCACTTTTTAACTGTCTAAGAAAACAAAACAAAATTTATGAAGTTCAGCAAGCCACTTCTTGTCATCTTTCCCTTCTTCTAATGTCTGCGCTGATTCAAGAGATAGGTTTTCTGCCACGTAAGTGTTGTTGGGCCCTGTCTTAGTTACTTTTTTCTTACTGCTGACACAAAATACCCAACACCGAAAATGAAGAAAGGGAAGATTTATTTAGCTCACTGTTAGTGGAGGTTTCAGTCCATACTCGGCTGGCTCCAAGGCAGAGCAGCGCGTGGAGGAGGAGGGCAGCTCTCCTCAGCAAAGAGCTGAGGGAGGAGCAGCAGCTGCGGCAGCTAGCCAGCTTCTCTCCCCTCCTTATATTGTATGCAGATTTCTTGTCCTAGGGCAGGCGTAGCACTCTCACCCATGATCTGAGCTTTGGATCAAGAAAGAATCACAAACTGGAGAGGCCATCCCGTGACTGCATGAAGCTTTGGGAGGACAGCTAGACGCAAACCATAACAGGCCCTAAAGTCAATGAATTGGCTTTTGAATTACGTATTCCAAGATGATGATGATGATGATGATGATGACGACGACAACGACGACGATGATGATGACGATGATGATTTTGAGACAGGGTCTCTCTATGTAGTTCAGGCTTTCCTTGAATTCACTACATAGCCCAGACTGGCCTCAAATTTGCAGGGATCCTCCTGCCTCAGCCTCCTGAGTGCTGGGGCTGCAGGCGTACATTACCATGCCTGGGGTGGCTCATTCTTATACTTGCTTATTCCCACTTTCCCTGTGTCTCTTTCTCTGACCAAACTCCATTCCTACTATACTGTACCAAAGGCAAGGCTCAAGTTTGGTCAGTAGGGTTTCTGGAGCCTGAGTTTATTCCATAGGGAAGCAGGGTGGAGGCTCTGACTTCCCAGGTGCTCCTGTAGCACCAGGAAAGTGGTGGTTTCTCTGGGGATGTTTTTGGGTAAATCAAGCAGATGTGTCAGCGCTCAGGTAGAGTGGTCTAGGTTGAAGCTCCAGAGCAGGGCTGCCCAACGGACTTTTCTGGGATGACAGAAGGGTTCCATTTCTGAATGGTGACTCACAGGATGGCCACTACCATGTGCGGCTCTTGAACATTTCAAATGCAATTGGTACAACTGAGAAATTATACTATTAATTTCATTCAATTCTTTAAACTCAGATTTTAATTTAAATAACTCTAAGTGGCTGGTGGACAGCTTCAGGGCATCTTGTTTTTGTCCTCCTCCTGCCACTGGCTCAGAGGTCCTGTCTGCTGCGACCCTTCCCTGAGTCTGTGCTTCAGGCATCTGGAGCTCCAGAGCTCCCAGCTCAGCCTGTGCTTACATCTAGGCCCCATGATCTGCTCCCCTGGACAGACCTTACTGCTGCTGGATGCCTTGCAGCAAAGGGATGCAGTTTGCTGCAAGGGCGGCTGGGTAGAGGCAGTGTGGCTAGGGCGATGATGTCCAGTACATGTGCTCAAGACCCCTTGGGATGCCACACGATGAGACAGAGTATCTCCAGGAATATTCCTGAGTACAACTCTGCTTAGCCGCTCTGTTCCAGCCTAATGATTTTATTACAAGGCACAAGTACAAAATAAGTACATGGCGCCCCATGAGCTGAAGGTTCAGTGGCCACCCACCCCTTGCTCCAACCACCACTACTTTTGAACACCTCCTGTGTTCCAGAAACTGATGCAGGCAGAACAGATACAGTGCACACAACAAACTCCTTGCCTTCATGGGGCTTATCTTCTTTTAAGGAAGACAAAAGCAAAATAAAAATCACATATATATCTGCTGTAAAGAAAACTAAGGCACTCTGAAGAGATAGAGCAATAGGAGCATTCTTTTTAAATAAGTTGTTCAAAGAACATACCAACCTGAACTAGCTAGTTTTGAATAAAAAGTGAAATGAGTGGAGGAAGCAAGCCATGGACGTGTCTGAGGGGAAGAGTTTTCCAACAAAGAGTACGATTAGTACAAAGTCCCTGAGGTTAATATATCACTGGCATTTCCAAGAAATACAAGGTCTCCTTTGGCTTGGAACACTCTAAAACTGGGTAGAAAGAAGTGGAGGGGATAGTTAAATCCAGATTATGCAGGGCGGTGTGGGCTGTACTCAGGGGTTAGGATTTAGTCTACGCTTGATGGGAATGGCTTTGGAACATTGCTATAAAGGTTACAGCACTGGAACTTTGGAAAGATCACTAGATGTGTTCTGTAGATGGGTGACAGGGATGGGAGCTTGCAGCCAGGGAAAGGGCCACAGAGATGTCTGCAGTGACAGGTAGGAAGCGCGGGGCTCTGGCTGGAGCTGTCAGCAGGGGTGCCTTAGTGGCCAGCAGGAGTTTTGAGGGACACAATGGGCTCCTTTCATCCCTTCCTGTGTGGCTCTGCAGCTGGATGAGTGACCTCACTTGGAAATAATGTCCAGCCTGCTTGGGAGATCTTTGTGCCTGGGAGTTTAGTGTCCCAGGGACCCTGTGCTCCCTCCTCATCAGAAGCCGGCCACTGGGCACATGAGCCTGTGGAAGTGGTCTCTCCTGTCTGTCTGTATATCACAGATAGAAATTTCGGGGGGGCCTGTAATCACTGGAGGGAGACACCAGGGATCCCCACTGCACCTGCTGCTTCCAGGGGAGAGGCCCCGTGAACGTTCTTGTACTGGGAGTCTCTTTTCATTTAGACGTGGGTGCAAACTGCCCTTAAGCACTACTCACATCCTCCGCCTTCTAAGTTCTCTTCTGTTGAGGCTGTTAGGACAGGCAGGGTGGTGTGGCCTGGCCTGTGCTGGCAGAGGAGCGTACCACGCTGGGTCCTTATTCCCCACCACACCAGCAGGCAACTACACAGCCGGCTGGAAGCAGCTTGGATGGAGAAAGAAAGCCTTCTCCCTTCATCTTTTCAAAATCTCTAACAAAAGTCAGGAAAAATTCTTTTATAAAGAAAAAGAGCCGCACTGTATATATCATTCTGTGCCTTTTCTAAAGGTTTTGTTTATTAATTTTTGTGCCTTTTGAGTCATTCACTGTGATATGAGTTTCTTTCCTCTTCCCACTCTGCTCCAAGGACATAAAATTATTGGAAGCACTGTACAAAAAGAGAATTAGTGCCACGAGTAACAGAGGAAGATCACATTCCAGACTGAGTCCTTGAAACAAGGAGTGCTTTTTGATTATCTGTACATTTATATATTTAATTAATTTTTATAGTGCCAGGTATCAAAGTTGGAACTTTGTGCTTGTGAAGCAGGTGTTTATGCTACTGAGCTATCTCCCCAGCTCCCACAGAGGGTGCCTTTTAAAGAGCCTGCTAAATGTGAGATTTTGCCAGGGTCAGGGGTGTAGGCAGCCTGGGAACTACAGCTGACTCCCCATGAGGAAGAGCCGGCTCTCCTGAGAGACCCCCAGAACATGCAGGGTGTCCACTGGCATTTGCGAAGAGCCAAAGGGGGTGGGAGCTCAGAAACAATCATTCCCTTTCACCTTGGTAATCAATAAAGTGGCACACGGGAAATGAAAAAGTGTTTCACTTTTGTCTCGTTGCCGCCATGTTTTAAAGTATTCCCACACATGAAAGGAGTATACAGGGGAAAGTCTTGTCAACTGTGAAGCATGGTGCAAGTGGAAGCTGTTAGGATTGTTGTGGTTCTGGTTTTTTCCTCATAAAGTGCCAGGAAAGATGATGCGAATGCTCCCTCACCCTGTGCCGGAAATGATGGCTCCACGCTATCTGCCTTCCGGAAGAAGGAGATCCCAGAAGGAGAAGGCCTCAGGGCTAGGTAATGGGAATAACTCTGGGAAAGCAAGGGGAAGAGTGAAAGCCAAGAACGGCCTGGGAAAGTGCTTAAAAATGGGCATAAGGAGCAGTCAGCTTGGTGAAAGGAGAATGTTCCTTCCAGGGACTGTCCTTAAGAAGGAACAGGAACTGCTGGAAATGCTGTGGTGGGGTTCAGCTTGTGGCAGATTGTGCTAAGGAGCCTGCAAACAGATGAGTGGATAAAGGAAAAGTGTATGTACACAATGGAGTACCACTCAAGTATACAACAGGACATGTTTGAGCTTGAGACCATAATGCTAAGCGAAATAAATCAGACGCAGAAGGCTAACTATGTATACTTTCCTTACATGAGAAACTTCAAATATGAAAAACTTAAAAAGCAAAGCAAAAGATAGATGATGGGAAGCCCAGATAAAGACTGGAGATAGCAATGGAATCTTGGGATGGAGGGAGCGGACAGGAAATAAAAGTAATAAAGATGCAATACATATGTGCAAGTACCAATTTCCTGCAATGAATGTAGTGATTACGTATTGCAAACGGGCTAATACAAAAGAAACTAAAACAACCTCAAGTTCTTCTTTTAAGAATTTAGCCACAGGTTAAAGAAAAGAAAATTAAATAAGTAAAAAAAAAAAATACTCAAAGGAATCAAGAACATCAGGAATACGTAAGAATGAGACCAAGCATAGCAGTTGCTCTAGACGTGATGTGACTTTGAAGATATCTGAATGGTATATAGTTATATAAGTAATAAATATTGTACTATTTGAAAGAGAAGAGAAACATAAGCTTTATCATCATACACATTAACAGAAGGAAAAGAGAGAATATCTGAAATGAAAGCATCAAAAAATAGCAGGATACAGTTCATTTAGAAGTATGTGGATGTGCAAAGAGTTGAAAATGGCCTTAGAAAACAGTGATGAGAAAGAGACCCACTGTGTTTCATTTTAGCTCTTCTGCTAGTAATTGATACTTTTAAGGCATGTGCATGTGTTCACTAGTACTATAATTTATTTGAAAATATAAAACACAGATTGTAATTTTCCGACATGCTGAAAACTTAAGCAGTGAGAATGAAAAGTCAGCACACGCAACTAGCCGGCACAAGACACCTGAACACTAAGTCCTCAGAGCCCACAACTCAGAGTTCTGGGATCTTCCTTGGCTTGAAAAATTATTTGTGTACATAAATATACATGATTACAATTTTTTTCTTACCACCAAAGCTCACCACCTCAAATATTTTAACTCAAATACTATGTGTATGATAGACATAAGCTCTTAAAAACACACCAGACTAGTTTTATTCTTGTCTCGTTTGTGCATGTCAGAGGCAATGAACCCCACACTCATGCGTGGGCCAAATGAAGCTGACTGAAGCAGGCCTGAGCTACTCTGTTATTTCAGCTTCCCTCATCTTTTCCATCGATACCATCCACCAATTTTATTCTGATTTCACCAGTTTCACTTGCAGTCATGTGTATGCATGGGTGTTTCATTTTATCACATAGAGCAGTGCAATCACTACCATGGCCAAGATTGTAAAAACTCTTACAGTTACCAAAACTTCTAATGGTGGCCATTTGAAAGCACTTTGTCTTCTCTGATTCTTAATATTAACCAACCATTAATCTCTTCTCCATTTTATAATATCTTCCATCTCAAGGCTGTTATTTTTAAGATTCTTTTTTATTAGTACATACATATTTGCCATACACAGCAATCACATTCATCATAGGGACTTTATACTGTCCATTATATGTCTTTTTTATCTGTATTTAGGACAGGGTCTACAGGGTCTACAGGGTCTCACTATGTAGATCAGACTTGCAGTGATTTTCCTGTTTTTAGATTACAAGTATGTGCCACCATGCTTAGTTTCAATCTTCTGTGTGCCCGCGGGCAGGTCTGGCACAGCACACTGGGGACCGAACCCCAGCCCTGCGCTCTGCCAAAACAGGTGCTTTAGTCTGCTGAGCTATCAGGCCGGCCTTTGTAATATGTCTTAATTCTTCTTTTTTCCCTGTTTCCCTCTGCCTCCCTTTTCTGAATCTTCTCCTTACTGTTCATATAGTTCAGGAATCTATACTTGTTTCCTTTCAGGTTTTGCATCTCTAGCTCAAAGACTTACAGGTTTCTTTTGAAGGGTATTTGCTGAAAAAAATAACTGTGTTGCCCTCTTGGTGCCCTATTATGAAGCTTAATTACTGTGTGTCCCTCTGTAGATTATTGATCTCTTCCCTTAGATCACAGACCAAACCCAAATCCCAATCCTGTGGTTCAGGGCCTGCCTACCGGAAGGCACCAACCCCTCTGGAAGAAGCCAGGCACTAGGCATACAGCCAGGGTAAAGTTCAGTTCCACCAGGTGACAGTTCAGGAAGGGCACCGAGTCAGGAGAGTGCATCAGGGAGCCACTTTCAAAGACAAAGGAAGATGACTTTCAGCCTCAAAATAAAGGCTGGAGAAATAGGAGAAATTTAGGCTGTTTCTATAAGTATCAGAGAGAATGGAAAATGGGAGGGAATGATGGACAGTAGCTCACGGAAACAGAAGTTCAGTATGGCTCTAGCATCATGATGTTGCCGACAGGCCAGGGACAGAGTCATTGGAAAAGGAAGATCTAGAGTTTCTAGAAGTACCTTCTGAATGCCCCTGTGAAGCATTCGTATTTTCATTCTATAATGCTCATCAGAAGAAACTCATGAGTCCTGTTCATCATTCAACATATACCTATCATAAGGCCATGTAAGCATCTGTATCATTGTTTAATTAATTTATTCAATCAATTTCCTATTAGGGGTAGAAGTCTTGTTGTGTCACTTACCATTATGTGACTTAGCTGAAGTATTTAACCTCCCTGACCAGTTCTTTATTACTTAAGAGATGAATCATGCTTCTGGGATTTATTGCAAGCATTAAATGTGTCATGCACTGTGCTGAGAGCACTAGGGGACACGTGCAGAAAGATCAATGCATCTCCTCTTCCTGGATCGTGGACTCAAAAGGTGGCTTGAAGCCCTGAGCACTTATTCCTAACAGACCATGTTTTCAAGTAGGAGCCTCATAAATGTATGTTAAAATGGGCACATTAGAACAGGCGTCAGCCCCACAGGACTGATGTTCTTATAAGAAGAAGGGCAGAGGGAAGACTTCATGTGACTGCTGAATACACTCGGGGAGGGAACAGTGGAAAAGGCAAAATGAGTGGCCTCCCCCAGAGATGCCAGAGGAGCCCGCCCTGCAGCCCCCTTCACTTACACACTTCCCAGCCTCCAGCACTGTGAGCGAATGCGCTTCCACTGTGTCAAGCCCCCAGAGGTGCAGACATCCCTGGTCTACATGGCTCAACTCCATAAGACAGTTCTGTCCTGTGCATCCCGTAGAACTGGTGCCTCAGACTCCGCCTTCAGATGTTCATGCTATGTGGTGTAAGCCCTCTCCAGGTGCTGAGCAGTTGTGGTGAGCTGCCCACAGTAGCCAGTCAGATGACCCTGACCTGGAGGGGAAGCAAGCCCGATGTTCCACCTCAGAGCTTGTGAAGCTTAGTTGGCCATCTCACAGGACAGGTGTATTTAATGAGTTGTCTCCTAGAATACTTTCAATTTGCACTGGACATGGTGATGCATGCTTGTAATCCCAGCGCTTGGGAGGCTGAAAACAAGAGGATCACTATGAGTCTGAGCTGCATACTGAGATACTGTACCAAATACATAATAAATAAATAAATAGGCTGGTGGTGCAGCTCAGTGGTAAGTTTCTGAGACTGAAGAAAAACAAATAATAGAATACCTTCAATTTATGACCGGTGTATGGAACTTGGCCCCACCATGACTTACAAAACATCTGTACTTTGCTACAGCAGCCCTAAGCAATTAGTACGCTGAGTAGCTACTGTGCCTCAGGAGCTCGTCCAGTTTCTGAAGAGCGAAAGCTAAGGAGTGTGGATTTTTCCCTAAGGATAGTGTGAAGCTGCAAGGGTATTTACACGATCAAATTTTCAAGTGTGTAGCCACAGAATGACGAATGTTGTGCAAGAAAGATGCGGGGTAGAAGCAGCAGTTGGTAGGCGGCTGTAGTAGTTGGAGAGGACAAGTGACCAGGGGCCCCAGGCAAGCTTACTGCATCTCTGTCTTGAGCTAGAGAGCAAGGGGGCATTGAGAAGATGTTCAGAGGATACAATTTACAGGCTTTTGTGACAGACTGGGAGGCAGGTATGAACGGAGAGGTTTCTGGCTTCACTGAGTGATGGAGGGACCCTGTGCAATGATTGAGCACCAAGAGGCTGCGGTTGAGGGAAAGACTGTAGGTGACGCTAGACATGTTGGGTCTTAGATACTGAAAGACACTGAGTGAAGCTCTGTAGGTGCTTGGATAAGGTTGGCACAGGGGCCAAACAGAGCTGAGCAGGAAGTACAAATTTGGGAATTAGCATATTGATGACAAGTGCAGTACAGTGCATTATGAAACTGTGTACAGTGAGGGAGTGGGTCTTATCCTTTGGATCAGTTTAAGTCATGCAAAAAGCCTTTTGTGAGAATTTATGTGAATTTTGCTGGAGTAGATGCCTGGCTTTCCTCAGATTCTCAAAGGCACTAATGACTCAAAATAGAAGCCAACAACTGCCCCTAGGCAGTAAGAACAGATAAGGGCCTGAAAGCAAACACCGAAGTGTGTACAATGCAAGACAATCTCAAAAAGAATGTTTTGAAGGACTGACCAAATAGGGGGAAGAAAAATCTAGAATCTTGAGTCCAAGGGTGGCTATTTTTGAGCTATGGACACTGGTGCTGTTGTTAAAGTGCACAAAGCTCAAGATTCAAGGAAGTTATTGTGATCTTAGCAAGAGCAATTTAAAGCGAACCAGTTCAGTGGACTCAGCACCTGTTGGGACGAGTGCAGCGACCAGGGTTTGATTCCCAGTCCTGTATGCTGTGCCAGCCCTGCCCCGGGGCACGCGGAGCCCTGGCATGATCAAGTCCAGGCTTGGTGATGCACGCTGGTAATCCCAGCGCCAGGGAGGCTGAAAACAGGAGGATCACTACAAATCTGAGCTGTGTAGGGAGACTCTGTACCAAACACATAAAAGAAGAAAAAAGTGAACTGGTTATAGCATAAATCTTTACCTTGATGGGTAAATGACAGGTGAGATAGGAAAGTCTGAAATTTTAATAAAATGAGAAATTTCTGTCCTTTAATTCTAAGATGAATAAGCAAGATGTATCATGTATTTTTTAGCAAATAAAATTTTTATTATAAGACAAAACAGTATAAAATAATGGAACCCTCACATCTCTACATCCCTACAAGTAATGCATTTAGTTCACTGAGTACACTTCTGAATCATTTTTTC
>NDGM010236282.1:0-10472 GCA_002564305.1 Octomys mimax | reverse complement strand
ACCTATTTTTTCCAGTGATGTCTCAGACAGAGGGCTAGTGTCTAAAATAAATAAAGAAATAAAAAGTTAGACCTCAAGATAAAAAGCAGCCAATCAAAAAATTGCCAACTTGAGTAAGAAACTTTTCAGAAGAAGACGTACAAGTCATCAATGAATAAATGAAAAAAATGAAGGGTCAGTGAGATAGCTCAGTGGACTAAGTGCCTGCCTAGGCATGCACAGGGACCAGGGTTCCATCGCTGGCAACACAGCGCCAGCCCTGCCTCTGGATGCCCTGAGCCAGTGACTGAGTCTGGGCATGGTGGCACATGCCTGTAATCCTAGGGCTGGGAGGCTTGAAAACAATTGGTTCAATAGTCTGAGCTGTATAGTGACATCCTGCATAAAATAAAATAAAAGTCTAAAAAAATGAGAAAAGTGTTCAGCATCCCTGTTCATTAGAGAAATGGAAATTAAAACAACAATGAGAATCCATCTTACTCCAGAAAAGGGCTATCCTCGAAGAAAAACATAATGACAAATGCTGGCAAGGCTGCCGAGAAAAGCAAACCATCTTACATTGCTGATGGAAATGTAAATTATTACAACTACCATGGAAATCAGTATGGAGAGTCCTTGAAAAACCTAAAAATAGAAACTCCAGTCCCCATTATAGTTATCTTCCTTAAAGAGTTGAAGACACTGTATCACAGAGATATAGTCATATCATTTATAGTAGCATAATGCACAACAGCCAAATCTTGGAACTGGCTTATTTTTGCCTCAAAAGATCAATGAAAAAAGAAAATGCAATATTTTTTTAAAATGTAGCAATACTAGTTCATAAAAAAGGATAAACTTGGGTCATTCACAAGAACATGCAAGCACCTAGAAATAATACCATTATGTGAAATAAATCAGGCACCCAGTATTAAACATTCCCCAGTTTATCATACATGGTAAAAGTAATGTCTTAGTTACTTTTGTCATTGCTGAGACAAAATATGCAATACTCAAATTTAAAGGAGGAAAAGGTTATTTTACCTCTCAGTTTGCAGAGATTTCAGTCCATGGTGAGCTGTCTCGAAGTCATGGTGGCATGGAAGAGGAGCCTTACTGAGGAGAAACTGTCTACGGAAAGCCTACAGAAGGCAGCACAGCAGCAAGCAGCCACAGTAGCAGCATTCAGCCTCTTCCTTTTATCCCTTGTCAGCTATCTCCCTTCTGGGTAGTTCCACCCACACCTAGGATGAGCCTTCCCATCATCAACACCCAGTGTGATGCTTTATGAATCAGTGGACTAATTTGTAATCACACACTCTTAATCCAAGCATCACACACGCTAGACCCAGGCACTTCTGAAAAACTCCACGCAGGACTCCATGAGGCTTTGGGGAGACATCAAGATACAAGCCATAAAGCACAAAATATAAATGAATAGCAAAATAAATAGTGGGAAATAAGAGGATCAGTCTTTTGACAATGGAACAAGGAGTAAAAGACAGAAGGAGAGGGGAGGGACAGATGGGAAGAGGGTAAAAAATGAGTTAAGACATATACGCTTATCACCCCGCCCCCCAAAGAGTGTAATCATTATGTATGGCAAAATAGTTTTTTTTTAAATGCATGATGCTAAAGTTCATCAGATCTATGGAAAATGGATGATAACAAAAGGGAACAATGAAACCTCTGTGGCCAATTTTGGGTGCCTCTGAGTACCAGGTTATTAAGATGCCACATGAAGTCATTTCCTCTGTGCAGAGCAGTGAGAGTGAGGCAATCCCCATATGAGGCCAAGAAGGAAAGAGAGGTGACCAGAGATGGTGAGTCCTTCTGGATACTGAGAAGGGCATCCTACGAGAATCAGCAAGGAGTGGTTGGTGAGTCAAGAGCCTTACATAAGAGTAAGAGTGCTCAGGACAGGGTGCGTTGAGAACTTGGAAAGCAAGTGCCACTGAGAATATTCTTTCCTCTGAGTGCCTAGTTAAATGAGCCAGTTTTTCCCTGGGGAAATGTGCATTAGACAGTTAGAAAATTGGCAAAAATAGAATGATGTGTTTGGGGAAGACTACTTGGGCAACTCCCCTTGAAAGAGGAGCAGTTGCCTCCAGTTTGGCTGTGCCTTACTCTCTTTCCTTGTACTGATATGTACAGAGCTGGCTATGACTTTTTCTTATCCCTTCAGTTAGCTTTAAGCAACACATACTAGCCTAGCCAAGGTGCTGGTGGCAGTCTCTGAAGACAGCAGGTGTGCTCCCCTGGAAACCCCCACTTGCTGCTTCCTGGTGTGAGCTGGGTCAAGATGAGATGAAGAGCGAATGCTCCTCACTGGCAGCTAGGGTTAAGCCTTGTGATAGATGCTATGACCTCATGGAGCTTGAGAGATTATACATCAGAGCTGAAGCATCGACCCCAAAACATTAGACACTATCTCAACCGTGTTATGGAGATTACTCTTTCTGCACATACTTCTCCCTACAAATTGTAGAAGTGATTTCAGACATCACACCCAGCCCAGCTCACAGCTTTTACCATCTTCCACCATTTCACAGTTACTCATCCCCGAGCCACCCCTTTCCTCAAGAATGAATAAAATCCTGCTTTGGTCCTGGGTTGAGGCCTTTGTTCCAGATAGCTACCATCATGGCTAACCATAGAACCCCTTGGCTCCCTCAAACTACAAATATGCTTCACTTTCTTTATTCTCACTCCGGGTTGCACTGAGTGTGGTAGATTAGAATTTACTCGATGGGATTCCAGTAATTTACCCACAGGATTACAAATATAACTTCTCAGATCAATACAAAGACTAGGAAGGACTCTGTATAGTGTTGGCTGTGGATTTATTACATCTAAACTCTGAATGGGTGAAATTACACAAGCACACAAAGCAATGAAGAGGAAAGGAAAGAAGGAAGGAAACAAGGAAGGAAGGTAGGAAAGAAGGAAAGAAAGAATTGATATTGTGTAGATGTCTCTTTTGCAGCAGTAAGAATATCCTTCGAAAAACAGAAGATGTAGATGGCTTGACAGATTTTTGAAATGGAGTGTCACTGAAGTGATGGACATTCTTTTGTATACCTTAAAGAAGATTTTTTTTTCTTTAAAGAGTGCTGTATTACCTTTGCTATGCCCGCGATTTTAGTCTAGACTTCTCTCAATTTGTTCTTTCTTCTTATCTGCAAACTGAGAAGGAAAGTTGATCATTAGTATTTGGTGACTGAAAATCTGAATACTTAAGAATGAAATGAGCATTTGAGGATACTTATAAATTCACTTTTACCTGAATATTTCTATCTTCCTACAGACTACTGGTTTAGAACAGGAATGTGTGCCTGTTGGGGGCAGGCAGGGCTGGTGCAGCATGTGGTGCTGGGGGTTGAACTATTTTTGTGAAGAAGGAGCATCATGTTCCATGTTCCAAGCGAAGCTTTCTTTCCCTGTACTTAAAAAATAGAGTGGAAAGTCAGAGGTGGGAAAGGGAGGCACCTACGAGCACAGCTCCATCTCCTACTCTGGAACAGATGAGTATACACACTGGCTATTGTGGGGGACTAAAGTGGCCAAGGGCTGCTTGGGAACACACAGTGCAGTGTCACCAACAGTGAGTGGGGTCTCAGTGTAGTTAAGAGGATGGTCTGCCAAAGAGGCAGATATACTTGCAGTCCCAAACTCCTAGGGTTCTTTTAAGGCCACAGGGATACTAGATTCAGAGGGCTTCAGCTGCTGTGGGGGCAACAGCAGTGGACAGAGAATTTTCAGCAGAACCTGGGAGATGATGGGCTAGGGCTGAGGTTCAGAGCCTAGAGTGGGATTGAAGATTGGAGAAGACTTGGGCACAAGGTAGTAGTAGAGACATCAGCCTCAATTGAGAAAGTCTAGAGAGGATGTTGCTACTCAGGTCATTGAGCACCTGGGTTTGCAGCAAGAGGAGGATGCTCGATGAGGTGCTGCCCAACACATACTCAGCAGAGACCTGGGCACTGCTTTGGCGGTGTACCCTAAGATGACGTCAGCCCTCCTCTCACAGGCCCAGAGAAGAGCAGGGCTGGAGGTGGGGCAGGAATAAAGCAGTGCTGTCAGACATGGCCTTAAATTTCAGTACATGGTTTAACACTGATTTGATTTTTTCTTCCAGTTGGAACTGACTAAATGTAGTATTTTTCTTTAAATGCTTAGCAAATTTGGAGGAGAAAGAGCAAAATAATAGCAGAGAAAGAAAAGAAGAGCACATGCTTTCCATATTAAAGTTTATTTATTTATTTATTGATATAGAGTCTCACTATGCAGTTTGGACTAGTAGTGATCCTCCTGTCTCAGCCTCCCTAGTGCTGGGTTTACAGGCATGTGCCACCACACCTGGTTCTGGGCCAGCACAGTGAGCCTGGGGTCCCAGAGCTGGCACAACATGTGGTACCAAGGCTGGAACTTGGAACCTTGTGCTTGCCAGGCAGGCGCTTATGCTGACAAGCTATCTTCCCAACTCATGAAGTTTATTTTAATTTTGCCATAACTGAGCTCTTGGATTTGCATCTACATTTTGACTGGACTGCTGTAATCTTGTGACTAGAAAGGTGGCCTTGCTGGGGGTGGCACCTGTTGCATTGTTAATTTTTGACTTGGTGTCAGGTGAATAGCAGGTATTTGATTAGTACAGTGAATTGAATGGTGCATGTTTCCTTCTATTGTTTAGCGTATTCAAATTTTAGCAGCAAAGTGCGCATGGGCTTACATTTGGCCTAAGGTCTTCTTCCCTCCCTCTTGGCCCCCGGCTTTCAGAATCTATGTCTCAGGCTTTCCACAACTAACTTTAGATTGGTGCAAGGAGTCAGCATCTCAACATAAAGAGCTGGTAACAATGTTATATGTCTTGTAAGCACAAGACCCTGAGTTCAACTCCCAGTACTAAAAAAAAAAAAAAAAAAAAAAAGCAATGTTATATGTCTTGTCCTCAAGAAACATCTGTTCATTAATTGGTTCCCATTCGTGGAGTGAGGAGGGCATTCTTTCAGTGGGTAGGATCCATGAGAATGTTAGAAGAGAGAGATTAGGTGGAGGGATCCCTCAAATTACACATCGAGGCCCTGTGTTATGCTGCTTGGGTGATCTTTCCTGCTTCACTATGGAGCTTTGCTGTAATAATGAGCTAGTAGTGCCTAGATATTCACAGGGAGCAAGACAACACTCTCTCTTTGCCCCCAAGAAGAGAAAGAATATTTAATCTTGGCCTTTACACTTCTACCCCCAAAGAGCTTTTTAATTTTATTTCTTCTTTTTTTAAAGTCCAATTTCATTGCATCCTCCTTGTGAATGAATGAGAGATCACACAGGCCTGAGTTTCTGAAGGTTATCTATAGCTTTGCCTAAAATGGTTATAATTGGAGAAATGAAATAGTGCTAACTGCAAAGCCTGAATAACAGTATAACATTATGCAAAATGCAGGCACTTTGGAAGAATAAAGGGATGGTGATGATGCAAATCAGAGCCGGTGAAGGTCAGACGTTTGCATAAAGTGCCTTGCAGTCTAATTCATGTGAACTTCGCCCAGGGAGAGAAAAGTGACTTATTAAAGCACAATGTTTTTTCAAAGAGCATTACTGCAGAGCCTGGATCTGCTTACAAGTCCCACAGGCAGCCACAAGGATTCTGTGAGGCACTGGGCACAGGCTGAAATTATAGAACCTTTGTTCAGAAATCAAACACCCCAACCTCATGACTACACTTAAGCTGGCTTTCTTAACCCTTTGATGGCTAATCTGAATGGGAAACAGGTGCAGTTCTACACAGACTACTATGTTTACTATCCTTTTATTCTGAAAGCCAACTGAAGCAGAGGTTGTATCTTTGATTTTTACAGTTGAGGATACTGAGGCTCAGAAGTTAAGAGGAGAGTTAGCCTGTAAGACCCACACCTACCACTGCAGCAGCTGAGATGAAAGCTCTGCTCGATTCTGAAGTCCAAGGTTATATCACTGTACATGCCACCCCAAAATAGTTCTAATCCAGCACTTAGGACAGATGACATCATAGAAGGAGGGTTTACGCATGACAAGAAGATTCCTTAGCTTCAGTTCTTGGCAGTATAAGTCCCCTGACAGCCAACAGCCGTCTTTCTTATGTCCTATCTGTCAGATCCCAGGTTCTAAAACAGAGGTCCAGCCTAGTGCTGGGCTTTAACTTCCAATCTCCTTTCCAGGCTCAGTAGAGAGAATGATGGTTACTCCACTACACTGTCAGGCATCTTACCTACAGCCACAGGCCACAAGGAGAGAGCGTGAACTCAGAATTCTCGGACTGGACCCCTGTTTTAATCACTGAGCAACTGTGTGATCTTAGTTAAGTTTCCTTGCCTGCATTGTTAGTTGAACTAATAGGAGCACACACTGAAGGAGTGGAATGAGAAGGATGTGATTAGCTGTTTCAACTCTAAACAGCAAGAGCTACATGGGACTAAGAGTTCCTTATATGTTAGCTTTAGTTATGTTTCATGTTCCTTATATGTTAAGAGTTCCTTATATGTTAAGAGCTCCTTATATGTTAGCTTTTGTTATGTTTCATGTGCCTAACACCCTGATGCCCCACTTATGCTGTAGGACTAGGACAAACTGCCCATCACAACCAGAGTCAATTCCCTCTGAAAGGTTGTTGTGTGGTCAAGCTAATGTGGTTGCTAGAACCACTAGGCTGCTTAGTCATCAAGATGAGTTCATAACCACCCGAGAACTGTAACCTAAGACAGCTTCAAGGTTTTAAAATCATCATTATCTGGTCTCTGATTGGACCTACTCCTGAAGAGCTAAACAATCAGATTGAGTCACTGTGCCACAGTTTCGGTGAGTGAGACTTAGACCTTGGTGCGACCCAGCTGGAATTTCAAGGCTGCACTGTGAACTTTGCTATCAGCCCTCAAGGAGAAAGCTCATAAAGAAATCTTGTTGGCTCCTTAGACGTGGTTAGAAATAAATGACCAGGAGTGCTTAAAAAGCCAAACCACCTTTAGGAGGTGAGAGTCTTTGTGTATAATTTATGCAAATAAACAACATGTATGATGCTACAGAAGCTTGTAGGGTGACAGCACTGCTCAAAGTTCTCTGGAAATTCAGAAGACAAGAAAAGGAGGTGCCTTAGGAGAAAGATCTGGCTTTTAATGCCAAGTAGATTTGAGTTGAAGCCAGTGCCCTGCTGCATACTAATCATGTGACCCTGACAACTGTATATATTGTAGGAGGTCTTAGCTGTTTCATAGAATTTCTTTGAGAATTATCAATATTATTGTGAATACAGTGAAATGTCTGCTGTATAGTATGTGTACAGCCAACAGTGGCTATGGCTTTACAGGCTGCAGTGTTCAGGTATGGCTTCCCAGAGAAAATCATTTGGGAAAGCCTAACCCAAGCTCTTTCTTTCTCCTTGTGATAAAGGCGAAGAAGGGAAAGGAGAATCTAGGAATGAACTGCTGGAAGTAGAAGACGCTAGCCTTTGGGACAGACCTGCTTAGCATCCATGACCAGAGACTTCCCTGGTGTCAGTAGCCTATAATGTGACCAGCACTAGACAGAAAGCATATCCTGACTGGCTGGCTCCATCCTGTACACCTCTATCTCTTGCAAAGCATCCTTGTTTCTCCTCCCTTAGTGCAAATGAAGATGATGTCAGCTCATGGGAGTCAAGGGGAAGCTAGCTGGTGGGAAGTTGGCTGGTGGGGTGAGACATTTGCTTTCCAGATGGGGAATCAGAAGTGCCTTCATTCTTTATGGAAGCTGTAACTCTGATATCTCTAGGACTTATTCTATGGCACCAGGATGGCTGTGACTAGGATGGAAAGGACAATTTACTACAGACAAAGCAGTTAAAAGATAAAGGTGGAAGTGCCCCTTACTGGAATCCTTAAGCTGAGACATCAGATTTAAGACTATATATCTGCAGTAGTCCTTTGCTGTTTCATAATTCCACTTTTGTGGACTCACTATTGTGCGGGTTTTCAAAAAATATTGATCTAAATTATTGTGGATTTTTTACAATATCACAGGATTTTGCAGTGCTGTATAGTATATGTATGTTGTTAAAATTATGTAGGTTTATGAGATTAGAAAATGCTTAAGAATATTACAAGAGTTTTTAAAAGTGCGAGAAGTGTTTATAAGAGTTTATAAAGCCTTAAAATATATATAAATACTAAAATAAATATAATGTCGCTACTTCGCTGATTTTCACTTATTGTGTGGGCACCTGGCACATAACCTCCATGATAAATGAGGGACCACTGTATACCGTTCTTGATAAATGAGCAAGAAAAGTCCAACATTTGTCTCAGCCACTCTAAACAATTTCCTCTTGCAGCCCCAAAGCATCCCCATCTGACTGTCTATGGCTAAAGTATTGAGAAATGTCACTTCCTTTTTCTATCTTAAAGAAGCAGTCTAGCTGATTCTCTTCATGTAGTTACACTCAGTTTTGAGACCAGAGTGGCCTAGGAGGACCTCTGTTTTCATCAGTAGAAGGCGAAGGCAAGAAAGCTTTGGTCAACTAGGTTTTCTTTCAGGAAATACCACCCGTGCATTTCTATCTATAGCACAGGCTCCTTTTGCAGCCTTGAGGAGCTGCCACATGGAGCCAAGCCAAGTTCCAATGACCACTATCTACTTGAGACAAAGGATCAGTCACATTTGTGGAAATCACAGGCATGCCCCTCAAAGCCTGTCCACTGTTCTGCTCGGTCAATGTAAATATACCATTCCTGTCTGCTCAATGTCCTGGAGGAGAATCCAAGAGTCACATGCCACCAATAGAGTCCTTTGGGAGTACAAGCATCTTAGGAAGTCATGGCTCACTTTTATCATAAATGATTCTTGTATCATTTCAGGTGTAAGCAGTTATAAGTGAGCTCATCTGTGCATGTCCAACAGTGCAAAGTCAAACTTCAATGAATCTAAAAGCATAAATCACCCCGAAATTGCATATTCCAATGAAACCCCATGCCTAAACTCATGTTTCACATAACATTATGCCTGTTTTGGCTCCTCAGTTGTCAAAGACTCTTTTCTCCTGGACCTCAGGTTAGCCAGCATCATGTGCACTGGTAAATGAGAATGTGCACAGCATGTTCCATAGGACCTACAAAGATTGCTGCAGCCCACTTCTTCCCTCCTAGTATCGTGATAATTACAATGTCTGCATCCTTTTGCTTCTAGTTCTCTATCAGATACCTTTGCTGCTAGTAGAAGTGGCATATTAACTCTCTGACCCTGAGGTATAAACAGTCACATTTACCCTGTTCTTTTGTTGGTGGACAGAGATAAGCTAAATCAAAATCTCTAGACATATGGCATTTATCCTTGTTCCACAAAAAATGCTTTATGCTGTTGTGCTTTCGCCTGGGGGAATCTTTTCCTTCAACTTCATCTTTCAATATGGCATCAACAAACCACCTCTGTGGGTCACATGCTAGAGAGGAGCTGCTGGATGCTGCTGAGCACTGCAGGGGGGTTGATTTGGTCAGAGAAGTCTGGGTGGACTTCTAGGAAATGAGAATTAATCTGTGACCAAACAGAGAGAAAGGGGAACCAAGAAGGTAGAGTAGACTCTGGGTACTCGTAGGACTGTGGATTGCTAAGAGGATTAAATGTGGCTGAGAGTGGTTTTCTTATTGTTCTCATCTCTGGGTGCATGCAAGCTCAGTAAATGGTGGCTGTTGTGATTAGTGGTGTTACAGTTGCATCACTACTGCGAATTGCAACCCCGTTCAATAGTATGGCACTTTGGCCTTTGGTGAGTAGGCTGAGATCTCTAATTTTAAGGCCTGCTTATAAATTCATTCTTTTGGGAGTTCAATGCTTAGACCATGTGGCATATTGTACTTAGAATGATAACTGAATTTATATCACAGGGAAGACATTGGTATGATCTTTTCAGCTGAACTCCTAAGATATGGCCACTAAGCTAAGATATGAAATAGAATTCTTACTTCATTGTTTATCAAAATGTTAAACATGCATACAATTTGAATCAGCAAATGTTCCTCCAAAAATCTAAGCTGCTGAAATAAATCTAGGCCAAAAATGTAAATTCATGCTTACTTGCTTTTAACTGTCTGTAATATTAAACTATTAAAGGTCTCTCAAATGCCCATCAGCTTGGAAGTAGTCCTGTACATTTTCCCTGTCCTGTCTATGAACAATTTTTTAGGGTTAAAAACAATGAGGCAGCTCTATGCAAAAAGACGTATCAAGAAATCCAAGACATACTTTTAAGTCAAAATACAATAAGTCTCATATAACATGATCTATTTGATGGAAACAAACCCCCAATTAAAATATGTGTATAATTGGAAGAATGACTAGTGTGGTCTTTCACAGAGCTTCTTGTATTTTTATTTATTTTGTTTTAATTTAATTTTATTTTATTGAGAAACAAATGGCAATGAGGCAGCTTCAAAACTGATCAACAGGACAGTTTCAATAATTAATACATTGTACATTGTTATCTTCTTAGT
>NDGM010236043.1:0-14194 GCA_002564305.1 Octomys mimax | reverse complement strand
TACACCCCAGGCATGTATGCCAGGCCTGAGCTGTGCCTAGAGGGGGCAAGGTGGAGTAGGGGGTTGAGGAAGCTCTCCCTCACACTCACTGGGTCTGTGCTCGGACTGGGTCTGGGGGTTCCCAGAATGAGGCAGAAATTCCTACTCGGCAGCTGGTGTGGGGAAGGTGCTGCTCAGAGGTGGGGGCCATCCCAAGTGGGTGGGAGAGGGCCTCGCCCACACCACGCCTGGGCTGGTACTGGTATTTGGTCAGGCCAGTGCAGCGTAGCGGGAAGCTCTCTCACACACTGGACCTGGGCTGGGACTGGGTCTGGGAGTTCCTGGAACACGGGAGAAATTCCTACTGGGCGGGCGGGGTTGGGGAGGTGCTGCGGAGTGGTGGGGGGCGTCCCAAGGTGGTGGGAGAGCGTCTGGCCCATGCTGCGCCTGGGCTGGGCTGGTCCCGCCAGCGCATACCCTTATTAAATTCTACTGGGTGAAAGTGTCTGCCTCTGGAATCAGTGTATCTAGACAGTGTCAAGAAACTCTTCATATAGGCCATTAAGAAGATGGAACTTGGTTTTATTAAAAACTTTTAGGACTTTAAAGACAATTTAATCCATGTTAAACAGCTTATATATTACTCAAATTTCAGGTGTTAATAGTACCTGGAGGTCATTACCATAAGGGTCAAAGGTCATTTTCTCTGATTCTTTTGTGAGTTTTCCAGGGCTGCACCTTTGTGATCCATTCATTTCCCCAAAGGCCTCCACCTCTTAATAACATTACAATGCACTTTCAGATTCAACATGAAGTTTGGAAAGATAAATCAGACAGTGATGGGTGAAACTAGTATCAACAGAATATTATGGCGCATTATAGAAGGTCTGAGTGGTGAGTATATTCTGCCTCTGTGTCTACAGAACAGACTGAATAAATCGTATTAATAAAACCTTAGAAAGTGTAGGGCATTTTGGCAGCATCTTAGGGATACTGGGGCTTTAAGAAAAACACATATGCTACAGAAACCTGTCATGATACAGGGTGCTGATGCATTTATCAGAGATGGGTTATAAGGCAGCAACTAGGCAGCCCCCAATCAGCAGCAAGAGGAACTCTATAAGGGCCTCAGACTATCTACTTGCAAACCTCCCACCAAAACAACTGCGGAAGATATTTGTGCTTTGCATGCAATTTCAGGGGTTTCCAGAAAAATTATTACTTAGGTTCTAAGGAAAAACTGCCAGAAATTGAAGCTGCAAACTCTGAACCTTCACTCTGTGGGTGTACACTGTACATTGAGAGAAATAGGACTGCATTTTTTTTGTGTGTGTGATATCAGGAATCAAACACAGGACTTTGTGCTTGCCAGGCAAGCACTTATTCCACTGAGCTATCTCCCTGACTGAAATGCATTTATTAAATCACAGGTATGAGTTTATGATAGAGTTTTAAGATATGAACTCTGTTCTGGGTTGCTTTATTTTGAAGCCACTCTGCGGATTTCTTGCTTTCTTTAGCTACAACACTTCCACCTGTCTTAGGAGATTTGTAGGCTTACCCTTTGAGTAGTAAGAACACAACATCAAGAGCAATAATACTAACAAAAGAACCCCCAAAACTATGCGTCCTGAGAATAGAGAAACCCTCTCTAGAAACTGTAGGGGTGGACATATTCATAAGTTTCATAGAAGAAAAGGTTCTTGCTAAGAGTTCTTGCCGTAATTCTCATTGCACCACTCAATTTTATAATCCATTTTTTATAACAATAAATATCAACTTCCAGATAAGAAATGCAACTTCCACTGCTTTAGTCTTTTATGAAAACCTGAAAGCTGTGAAATGTTTTCATGGAAAAATGATTTGGAATTCCAAATATCTGACTTATTTGGAGCTTTTGAAAATCAGCCACTGGATCGCCCAATCTTGGTCGCAGTTTTGGGTAGCACTGCTGTCCTGCCATGCTGTCCAGGGCTGGGGGCAAGTAGCCACCGTAGTGGGAGACTTCAAATACCAATAAGCATGCTGTGGTGTGTTTTACAGGGATCTTATAAATTTTATTGTTGATATTTTGTTACGGTGGAAAGACTTACAAGCTACAGTTGGGGTATGTTTTGTTTGTAGATAGGAGACTAGTAGACTGTTTAGGAACAATGTGTCTTGGGAACAGTGTACATGACAACACACTGCAGTTCGAAAAGTTGACAAGAAGCATTAAATTTCTCCCTGCCTGTTTTAAAACTCATTATGTGTGACTGTGATTTATAGATTTACTACTTGTTATCCCAGCTCCTGTGAAGAATAAGATCATTAAAAACTTTTTTCAACATTTTATTTATCACTGTCACTACATTCTTATTAACTTTAGTTGGAAAAGTTGAGAATGGCTGCTACAATTCATTCCAGGTAATACTTTCTTTTTGTATACCTATTACTCAGACCCATCTAGAGAAGTACTTGAGTGTGAATTATGTCAAAATTCAAGTCATCCCTTTAGAATTTGAAATGTATTATGCACCTGAAGTGCTGAAAGCAAAGTCTATGCCAAGCATTTGATCTACTAAGACACATTTTCCAAGTACTCCAGCTCCTCAGGCCCATGTCTCTTCTTTTTTTCCTTGTGGCCAATTTTCAAATGAGAGATTGGGAAATAGTTTAGGAATCATAAATCACACCGGTGTTTGGGAGGGAAAAGTGTTATTTTGCTTTTTCTGATGTGGTTCCACACATTTTTACACATCTTTCAGTGAAATAAGAAATCCAGAAGAAAAACTATGGTGCTTATGAATATCATGCCTATTTTTGGATGTCCCATGAAAACTGGAGTGATGAAAGATTATCCTGAGCTATTCTTTGACACACACAAGCACAGCTCAACACAGTAAAAAGTAGTAGGTGGGGAAGTGATTCAAGAAGACTGTGATTTCCACTTCAGTATACATATTACAAAGAATATTAATTTAGCCAGAATATAGCACTGACTGCAGTGAACTATACTGAGGTATTTGTGACCTCCTGATGGAGTTTAGTGATAGTATCAATTTTATTTAAGCATGTCCAATATTTTTTATTTATTTATTTATTCATTTTCATTTTATTTATTTATTTGTTTTTGCAGTACCGGGAATTGAACTCAGGATCTTGCACTTGCCAGGCTAGTGTTTATTCTACTGAGCTATCTCCCCAGCCCCATGTACAATATTTTAGAAGAATTTAACATTTTATGTTCTTCCCATATTTTTAAAATAATGAAGATGTATTATTTCTATAACTTAAAAATATATATGATGTTATCAAATTTATAGTGAGTGTTCAAATTTTAAAAATATACTGCATATTGCCATTAATCCTCCTAAAATATTCCCACTCACTTTGTAACTACTTATCACATTACACTTGCCCTTTTCTGAAAGAGCCAGATGTCACTTGTCAGATCTGGTGAGTGAGGTAGGAGAGGACACACTGTAATATTTTTAAGAACCTGCTCTTCTGTTGAATAGCACTCCAAGCCTATTAGAGGCACAAAATAAAGACTCGCAGAACTGCTCCAGAAAGAGGCAAGGATGAGGAGATACATGTGTTTTAATTAGGGGGAGGAGGGTGATACTTTAGGGCAAATTCATGGCAGTGTGTCTCTTATTATAATAAACTATTTAATTTAAATATTAATTATATATTTTGATTACACCTTGAATTTATGGATTAGAGATGTAGTTCAGTGGTAGAGTGCTTATCAAGAATATACAAACCCAGGGATTAATCCCTGACACTACAAATTATATATATATATATATATATACATATATATATATATATATATAATATGTGTGTTTGTATATATATGTTCATACACATGTTTTTAAATATTGTGCTGAGATGCTATTTAAATCCTACTGCCTTCTGTAGTTCTACTCAAGTTGGCATCTTTATCCTCTGCTACCCTCTAGCAGGATGTCTCTGGTGATGGAAACTCCTCAGTTGATGCTCACTTTTACTATTTTTGGACATAACTCATTAATTTGGTTACTTTCTCATTGCTAAGATACAATGCCCAACACCCACGACTTGGCAGGGGAACTTATTTGGCTCACAGTTTATAAAGGAATCAGTGGATTCAGGCTGGCTGCAAGACAGGGCTTGAACTCCATGATCAATCACCCCCCCACACACACAAATCCCTATCTATGAGCACATGAGACTTGGGGAAGCATCTATATATAAACCATAATGGCAATATCTTCACATATAATATTTAATAAATAATTACACAAGCAATAGATATTAATATCATGACTGCAGGAGTCTCAGATAGTCGTATGTTTTGAGTAGAACTTGATGTGCCCTAGAATAGCAAAATGACATTTGCATAGGGTAGACATTAAGGCCCTTCAATCTTCCTATTTTGTTTGTTTTCTCCTTGCTTGCCATGACCCTGTTCCATCTCTTAAGACAAAAAATTCAATAAAAAATAAAAGTATACCAAATCCCAGCACCAAATCTTTGCTAGGTTGCCTGTATTCCTACCACTCACTCTAAAACTTTATCATGTAGTTAGTGAACACTTTTGGTTCTTCATTATTTCCTCCAAACTAAGCCTGGATTATATGTTAACTTTTGCTCCAAAGGACACAATAGGGTTGATTTTCAGAAGTCTTTTTTTTCATGTATATCTACATTTAGGGCTGGGGAGATAGCTCAGCAGCACAAGTGCCTGCCTGGCAAGTGCAAAGTCCTGAGTTTGATCCCTGGTACCAAAAATAAATAAATAAATAATCTACATTTATACATGAACAAAAATCTACATGTAGTTAAACATAGTCATGTCATCTTTTTCTGGAAAATTGTCACAGTTCTTGAAACCCCAAATCCCAACCTGAATCCTTGGAACTTCATTTTCTGTAGAATCACTATACAAAATCTCTCATGTCTAGCAACAAAGCTGTACTTAAATGAGCAGTTTTGGTCTATGTTGCTTGCTCATACAGCATTGGCAACACAACTGTCAATGACTTTAGCCCATGTATTCTTCATCCAAGTCACAACCTCTTGCAAGCTGGCTTCACAAAATTTACATTAAATCAAATGTTAATTGAAGACTTATGAGATGGGAGTAGTAACAAAAATGATGACAGTTAGTATTGATGGTTCCTCTGAGTGTGGTGTTACATACTCGTAATCTCAGCCTTTGGGAGGTTAAAGCAGGATTGTCGTGAGTTTGAGAACACCCTGGACTACAAAGAAAGACTGTGTCAAAACATCCCCCTCCAGAAAAATAATGATGGTCCACACAAAAGTGATGAAAACTGTAGGCACCAAAATTCAGAAATTTGTCTTTATTTGGCATGAGCCCATTAGATACATCCATTAAAGCCCATGTCATGCTGAATTAGGAAGATTCATATTAGACGCAAACATGTCATTTGTTATCAAATGTGCAAATGTTTTATGCATCTATTCTCTTGTCATTTTCTTAATTTTTTTACATAGTTATTTACCTATCATTCAAAGGCACCTGCTAGGATACATACAAATGCCTAACTATAATGTATATCATCATGTATTTTAAGTGCTATTCTCAGTGATACTTATTTATATTTAATTCTACATTAATATTCAATAATTACATCAGTAATATACATTAATATTGTTATTTTATAGTTCAACAAATCTCTATACAGTACATATGGACATGTTGCAGTGGACATGCTTAATGTGTCCATCTGGTTGAGGATCTTAACAGGGAATTAATTTTGGAGAAGTGATTACATTTGGAGCACCCTGAAATATGCTAGGGCTTATTTTCCAGTGAGGTCTTACTTTCATGGAAACACAATTATAGAATAAAGCCTCTAATCATTCCATCCAAGCTCCAGGTCTCTGTAGACACACTATTTGAGGAGAAAGACAACATTTTCATTACCCACATATTTAATGATAATTTAATAGTGGATCTTGCAGTAGTTAAAATGTCCTACTTTTGTGAATACTTTCCTTTATTTTATGAAGCAATGTCTTAATTACTTTTTTCTCATTGTTGAGATAAAATACCAGATGCTCAAAATTAAGAAAAGAAAGTTTTATTTAGCTCACATTTGTGAAGGTTTCAGTCCACACTTGGCTGGCTCCAAGGCATAGTGGTATGGCAGAGAGCAACAGTTCATGGTGGCAAAAGACAGCAAAAACAAGAGCATGGGGAGATATCTCAGTAGAATAAGTGCTTTCCTGGCAAGCACAAGGGCCTGATTTCAATCCCTGGTTCAAAAAAAAAAAAAAAAACACAAGAGCAAAAAGAGGGGAGTGGGAGAATGGCCAAGGGAAAGCCTCTTTCCTTCCTTTACATTGTATGAAGGCCACCCACCCCAGGGCAGTGTACCACTCATCCATAATCCCAGCACTGGAGCATGAATAAATAGAAAACTCTAGAATCCTGTCTGATGACTGCATAAGTCTTTGGTGGGACATCTAGAAGCAAGCCATAACATTCAGCCCCTAGCCTCTCAAAGACTCATGCGCATCCCTTTATGCAAAGGACATTTTCATCCATCTCTAAGAGTTGCTGATATCCTAACAGTTTATGCATTGCTGAAAAGTCCAATTCCCAAGTCTCCACCAAGATGTAAGGCAAACTGTTAGCCATGAGAACCTGTACAAATGAAAAGTTAAATACTTCCAACATTCAATGGCACAAGATAAGCATTACCATTCCAAAAGGTACAAACAGGGGGACACAAACCACTGGGACCAAACCAAGTCCAAAATCCAACAAGGCAAACATAAAGTCCTATAGATCCACATGAAACATCCTAGGCAATCTGTGGCACACTGTAAGCTCCAAAGCACTTGTGTGACTTCACATCCATGGCACTTCTGATGGCTAGAGTGCCCATGGCTTCTCTCGTAGGCCCACTCTGCTCAATACTTGCAGCTTTCCTTAGATGCTCCCAGCTTCACCGTAATTCTGGGGTCTTCAGTGCAACTTTTGCTTCACACTCACAGCTTTGCATACTGCCAAGGGCACACTGGCTGGCCTCTTAAGGCCTTCTGAAATTGTTAAGAACATCCTCAGAATTCTTGCATTATGCATGCACCTAAAACCAATGCCATGAGGTCAGTTGCCAAATGGAGCAGTAGCTAGGCTGTTTCTCTCTTGGCTGAAGCAATTGAGTGCCTGGAATGCTGGGCACTATGTACCCAATTCTGAGGAATGAATTATCTATGCCCACCATCATTCTGGAACCCTGTGCAGCCACTTCCCTTTTCAAACTTTCATAGGATCTGTTATAACTTTCAGACCCTACTTACTCTTTCAGGTACACTAGGGAGAAAAAACAGTGTTTAAATATGTAGGTCTGATTTATTTCACTTATAAATATGGCCTCTAGTTGTATCCATTTATCTATAAAAGCATCAAGTTTATCTTTCTATAGAAGAGTATTACTTCAATATATTAAAAAGTATGACATAATTTTTATCCATTCCTCAGTTGCTGACATTTGGGTTGTTTCCAAGATTTAGCTATGATTAATTGTGCTGTTGTAAACATGAGTGCACATATATTGCTGTGATATGTTTTCACTTCTTCTGGAAAAATACCCAGAAGTGGAATATTAGGGTTGACTAGGACCTCCAATGCTAGCTTTTTTGGAATCTCCACACTAATTTCCATAGTGGTTATACCAGTGAACAATCTCACCAACGGTAGAGAAGAGTTCCTTTTCCCCACAGTTCCTCAAGCAGTTGTTACTGGTAGACTTCTTGATGATATCCATGCTTTCTGGGATGAGATTGAATCTCAGTATTATTTTAATTTGCATTTCCTGCATCACCAATGCTTTTGAAGATTTTTTTATATATTTATTTGCCATTTGTATTTCTTCATCTGAGAAGTGCATATTCACCTTAGATGCCAATTTGTGGATTGGGTCTTTGAATTTTGTGGGCCTGATTTTTTTAATTCAGTGGGCTAATTTTTTTCCCCAATTCATGAGGTGTTTTTACTATTTTATTTATTTATTTTTATACAGATCTTGCTACACAGTTCAGACTCATACTGATCCTCCTGTCTCGGCCTCTCCAGTGCTGAGACTATAGTTCTATGCCAGCATGGCCAGTTCTAGGACCAGCACAACATGCAAAACTGGGGATGGAACTTGTTACCTTGTGCTTTTTAGGCAAGCACTCATGCCTTCAGCTATTTCTCTAGCACCATGAGTTTTCTTTTGACTCTGTTGGTCATTTGTTTTAATGTGTGGAAACTTTTCAAAGATGAGATCCCAGTTGTTGATTCTTTGAAGAATTTCTCATGTGGTTTGGTTTCTGTCCATGAACTCTCTACCTATCCTTATGTCTTCAAGATTCCTACTTAATTTCTCCTCCAGTAGATTTTGTGTTTCTGTTTTAATAGTTAAGCCTTTGATAAATTTTGCCTGCAATTTAATGCACAGTGGTAGACATAGGTCTAATTTTAGTCTTCAGCATAGATGGAAAGCCACCTTGTCCATCACTATTTATTAAAGAGGCTGTCTTTCTTCCATTGAACATGTTCGGCCTGTTTGTCAAAGATAACATGGCTGAGTGTGTATGTAGTTGTGTTCACATCTTCTAATCTGTTCCACTGTTCCTCAGGTCTGTTTTATTTTTTGCCTGTACCATGCTGATTTTTATCACAGTAGCTTTGTACTGTAATTTCACATCAGAGATTGTAATGCCTGCTGTCTTTACTTTGTTGCCCAGGATTGCCTCTTCTAGGTCTCTTCTGGTACCTGAAAAATTTTAGGAATGTTTTCTCTAGATCTGTAAGGTATACTAATAATATTTTAATTAGGCTTGTATTAAACATGTGTAATA
This sequence comes from Octomys mimax, assembly GCA_002564305.1. Taxonomy (NCBI): domain Eukaryota; kingdom Metazoa; phylum Chordata; class Mammalia; order Rodentia; family Octodontidae; genus Octomys; species Octomys mimax. Next base: position 5,368 of record NDGM010236043.1, on the reverse strand, counting down.
ATTTTGGGAGCATGGGCATTTTCACAATGTTTGTTCTTTCCATCTGCAAGGAAGGAATATCTCATTTTCTGAAATCCTCTTCAATCTTTTTTCATGTAGTACTGTAATTTTAACTGTATAGATCTTTTATTTTCTTTGTGATATTGATTCTTAAGTATTTCAATTTTTACATGTTATTATGAAAGGCAAGCTTTGTCTAATTTCTCCCCTGGTACATTTGTTATTTGTGTATAGAAATTCTATATTTTTGAATGTTAACTTTGAATCTTGCTATGCTAATGAATTTTGTTGTTAAATCTACAAGACTCTTTGTGGAGTTTCTGGGATCCTCTATGTAGAGTATCATGTCATCCACAAATAATGACAATTTTACTTCTTCCTTTCCAATCATTATTGCTTTTATTTCTCTTTTTGTCTAATTTCTATGGCTAATGTTTCAGAACTATATGGAATAGGAGTGGTCAGTAGTTTGTGGTCATTTAGTATGATGTTAGATCTTGGTTTGTCATAGATGGATTTTATCAGGTTGAGGTAAAGACCATTTATTCTGATTTTCTGCAGGGTTTTATCATGAATTAGTGGTGGATATTGTCAAAAGCTTTTCCTGCCTCTATTGAGATTATCTGATCATGTGATTTGTGCCTTTAGCACTGTTGATGTGGTATATCACATTTATTGATTTGCATGTATTGAACCATCCCTGCATTCCTGGGATGAATCCTACTTTGTCATGATGTAAAATCTTGGTAATGTGCTGCATTCTGCTTACTAGTATTTTATTGAAGATTTTTGCATCTATGTTCATTAGGTAGATTGGCCAGTCTAATAAATTATAAGTAAAAATAAAATTAAGAATAATAAACATCACAATTAATTATAGCAGGGCTTTAAGTTTATTTTTACTTATAGTTTATTATTTACACCTGGTAAGAAATAATTACTTGTCTATTATTTTTGCTTTTTAAAAGTTTTTTCTTAAAATTTGAGTAAATCATTTATCTTGAGCCTACTTAAAGTAGGCTAATGGAATAATAAGCTACATCATACTGTGTATCCAGTCCATCAAGAAAAGCTCTTGGAGGCCGGCAAGATAGCTCAGTGAACTAATGTACCTGCTTAGGAAAGTTTAGGCAGCGTGGTTTGATCCCTGGTACCACATGCCAGGCCAGCCCCATCCCCAGGGTGGCCTGAGCCTACCAAAAAGCAAAGAAGCCTGTTGGTTTGGAGATATATATATAATTTCACCATATATTATCAACTCCAGTTACTGTAATTTCTGTTCCTACATATGCCAGCTAACTTCACAGAACTCATTGCTCCTTCTGGTCCTCCTTTATGTGCTTTATTCTGTGCTTCATTGAGTGAAGTGGTCCATTTAAAGCATGATATGTAAGTATATACTCCAATGCTGAAAGTGGCTCCCTGTTACATTGAGAATGAAACCCAAAGTGACCTCCTAGACCATAAATGACATGACTACCCTTCCTTATTCTTTTTCGATCTGATCTGATCTCATACTCATCTGTATACAGTAGCCTCCTTGTTCATAGTCACTCTTTCAACCTTTTTTGATCTACTTCCAACATAGTCTTTTCTTTGGCTGTGTGTCCATCAGCAATTATCTTTCCCTCTATGTCCTCTTGGGTAATGCTTCATTTCACTGAAGCAGACATGTCACCTGCACTCTATTTAAAATTCCATCTGAACCTCTACTAGAATATACATTTCTTACCTTGATATGTTGCTTTCTTTTCTCTGACATGTCAGTATATAAAACAGTATGTTCTACATAGCCATTATTTCCATTGTTATTGGTCTGCCTACCTACCCTAAAATGCAAGATGCAAGATGCAGGTAATCTTGTCTTTTGGTACACATTTGCCAACTCAAATGCATTTCAAACACGTTATATGTCTAATACCTATTTCTAAAGATTAAGTCAACTTCCAATAAAATATTCATACTTCTGGACCCCTCAAATTTGAACATTGCAGGTTAATCATACACATTAATACTTTCTTTAATTTTCATATTCTTAAACTGGGGACTTTCTAGCTAGTCCTGCATTCTAAACTATTTGCAGTGCAAAGCACTGTCACTAATATTAACATGATAGCACATATTCAGTGGGTGTCTCTTGAGCCATACAATACCGCTCTAGGCATCAGAATTCAAATGGTTTCAACAAAATACCAAGTGTTGTAGTGTTGTTATGTCTATGGAAGGAGGAGTGGGTGTAAGCGGGAAAGAGGAAGATCAAATAACATTCCTAAATTAACACTCACACTCCCCCCCATCACCATTACACCATGATCATCACCATTACCACCATTGCAACCACCATCACCCTTACTACCATCATCAATATCAATATCAATATCACAAATACCATCACCATTACTACAATTATTCCTGCCATCACAGCCAGTATCATCACCACTATTATCGCCACTTCCATCATCACCACCAGCACTACCAGTAAACCCACCAATGCACATATGCACACTTGTCTCAGCTCCATTTTGTAAGAGATAAAAATGTTTAACTGCCAGCGCATAATCAAATAAGAGCTACTATCCCATTAACTCATTAACTTACATAATACAGTTTACAGTTGTGTTTGCAATCTATGTATCACAGGATACATAGATTTCTTTATATCAATAGCTTAATAGTTAAGGATGAGTGATACTTGTATTAAGTCCTAGAATGTAGTGCTATTTCTGTCAATCTGAATGTCTTCTCTTGCAATGTTATCAGAGGGCAGGAAGTAGAGATGTTATAAAACAGCCCACAGCAATAAACTACTGGTAGAGTGTGTTAGTTATTTTTCTCCTTGCTGAGACACAATATCCAATACCAACATGTTAATGGAAGAAAAGTTTATTTAGCTCACTGTTGTGGAGGTTTCAGCCCATAATCATCTGATTGCAAGGCAGAGTGGCACATGGTAGAGAAGAAACAGATCATGGCAGCACAAAACAGCAAAAGCAACAAGCAAGGAGAGAGAGAAGGCAATCCTTTTTCTGTGCCTTTTATCTTGTGCAAACTGCTGGAATTAGGGCAGTGTCAGTCACCCTTAATCCCAACACCCTTAATCCCAGCGGTGAACCTTGAATCAATTGAAAACTATAGAATCAGCCTCCTGCAAATGTTCCACACCACCCAATGGCATGAGGAGACATCCAGACACAAACATAAAAGGAGCTATCCGAAAAAGGTGATTGACAGCATTCCATGGAGTGGCTGTAGACAGCAGATCCCAAAGTAATCACAAGGAATAATACACACTAAACTATAAAACATATGCTAAATAAGATTCAAAGACTTACATCAGATTTAAGAAAAAAAATTTAGAGGAACTGGAAAGAAAAGCTACTAGGGAAGATATATATCTTTCAACACCAGTTTCGCCCTGCTGTTTGTTTAATTCAAGGTAAGAGCTCAGGTGGAGACCCACATGCTAGGGACCCAAATATTTAAACATTATAAATCAAGCCAATAAATCCTTTAAGAATACATGATCTAACGTTCTACCCTGATAAATAGCTTTATCATAACAGTGTGGAATCTGCACTTTACATTCCATGACAGCAGCCAGCTCAGGGAGAGACCACAGTTGCTGATGGATGCCCCATCATCCTGCTGACCTTGGTCTGGAAGGAGGGAACATAAGCATTGGCCTTGTGGCCTTGACCTGCCCAAAGGTGTTTTGGTTCAAGGAGGGAAAAAAACAAGGAGAACCCTCAAATTCAGGACTTAAATCATGTTTTTCTTGACCCATATTAGTGCAAGGTCATTATCAGTGAGAGTAACTGCAAGATAATGAGTAAGGTAATGGAACATTAAGCATCCCTTCCAATATTATTCAGAATTCAGATTAAACATGTGATATCACTCTCTCTTGGAAAATGCTCTCCTGCTGTCTATTATCACACATGGGGAAATTTGCTGCTGTATGTTTCAGTACTAGCAATGTAATCCAAGGCTTTTTCACTGAGCTGCATGTTTAGTGCTTTTTATTTATTATTTTGACACAAGGACTCACTGTGTTGTTATGTCACTCAGGCTAGGTTTATACTTGCTATTCTCCTACTTCAGCCTCCCAAAATGCTGGGGTTATAGGTATGTGCTACCATTCCTAGATTTGCATTTTTATCACAGCAAGCATTTAAAAATATTTTTAAAAACCTTTCAGAATACTCCCCCTTGCTTCAAACACATTTAACTATCAATCCTTATACTTTCTGCAGGAATTCTGAAAGTCTTTATTTGAGGGTCTTTATAAGATGTATTAACAAACAAGGATGGTCTTGCCAAGTCATATCTAGTAGAAGGGTAAGCTGAAAAAAACATCATGGTGTATCCTCCTCCTTCCTGTACACCAAGACTGTCACCTTGTCACTTCTGGCTCACCTCCAAAGTCAAAGTGCTATGAAAGATAAACATCTTGTATCAACTTAGGACACCAAAAGTGCACAAGTGAAGCTCAAGACACTCATGAAAGAGGACTTCCAGAACTGCTTCAGAAAGTGGTGAAAATGATAGGATAAGTGTGTTTAAAGAAAGAGATGTGAGACTGAGTGTGGTGGCACACACCTATAATCCCAGCTCTTGGGAGGCTGTAAATAGGCAGATCACTATGGGTGAGATCTAGTAGTGAGACCCTGAACACCCTGGTAGACCCTTCCCTAAAATAGAAAAACAAAATAAAATAAAGAAAAAAAATGGGAGTTTTAGAGATATGTATGATAATGTATCTTTTAGTGTAGATTTTAAAGTTTTAAGTAATCACCACATGTTTGATCATACTTTGTGGATGGCTGTAATTATTAAAAATGTTAACATGAAGGTCAAACAATTCTTGCCACTCCAAAATGATAGATATGGATTGTAGACTCCACAGCATCAAGGAAAATATCAGATATTGTTCATAAACTTATAGTTGTATTCCATTTCATACAAGACATCATTATAGAGCTGTGGATCCTGAGCTTTCTGGACTGTATTAATAATAATTATATCAGTGAAAGAAAGCTAAATGAAGGAAACTTAGTGAAGGTGATTCTACAAAAATGCCTTTCCATAAAGATGTTTTTGATTTGATAAAACATGGGCTTGAAGAACTTTTTTTAAAGATCAGCTATAAGTTAATAAAATTTGTTTGGATAAATGAGAATTTTAAAAAGTTTTCGTAGCATTTTGTTTATGAAATTTTGTTTCTTTCCAATAATAAAAAGAAGTTTCTTTCCAATATTGGGGAATTTGTCCTCATATTTACACAAATGTAGTTTAATTTTAAAAATAAACCAGAGGCAGGTGCATTGTTTCAACCTTGTATTCCAGCACTTGGGAATCTGAACAAAGA
>NDGM010235840.1:0-11673 GCA_002564305.1 Octomys mimax | reverse complement strand
CTATCTGAATATCAAACATCTTAGGCATAACATGGAACAGGTATTTTCCATCAAGTATTGATAATGTTAAACATTAAGTCCCTACAAAATATGGAGACAAAATTTTTAAAAATGAAAAATATTTAGAGAATATGAATAAACAATTACATATTTTTACATAGAAATTTAGAAATTAACCATATATAGCATTGTAGCAAGACAGTCCTGTGACTTTTTTTTTCTTTTACTTGTGTCTTTTAAGAAAATATATTTATACATAATGGAGAACTGTTGTGCCATGAAGAAGGATAAATTTGAATAATTTGTAGGAAAATGGATGCACCTTGAGACCATAATGTTAAGTAAAATAAATCAGACACACAAGCTTAAATATCACATGATTTCTCTTGTATCAGATATGCAAAGGATAAATAAATCTGCAAAATAAAAAGTAATAGGAAATGGAGATAGAGCATTTGCAAATGCATGTCAGACCAAGAAATGGAAGAGGTAAGGGGGAAAAGGGGAGGAGAAGGAAAGGTGAAAAGAATCATTGCAGTGCACTGCAAACATGTACTAATGACAACAAGCATTTACATTAAAAGGTAAATTCCAGTGTAATAATTCCAGTGCCCCTGCCATATCTGAGTGCATCTGATGCCTGCTCTGTGTCTTTAAACTGTTTGGTTTTCTTGTTGTTTGTTGTACTTTTAGAGTGTCTAGTAATTTTTTTCTTGGACCTGTAGTGGGTAAAAGGAATGGCTCTGAATAGGTCTTTAGTAATTATATGGTAAGATGTTGGGAGTAGTGTTGTACAGTCTTGTGGGTTTTTTTTGTTTTTTTTTTGTGGAACCGTAGTCTTGTGATCGTGACCCAAACATTTTGTGATCCTGTGCTTTGTTCTTTGGGGTTTTTTTTTGTTTGTTTGTTTGTGTTTTTTGTTGTTGTTATTTTTTGTGTGTTAGTACAGGGTCCACAGGTTCTCACTATAGATCAGACTCATAGTGATTCTCCTGCTTTCAGCCTCCTAAGCTCTGGGATTATAGGCACATGCTGCCATGCCCAGTGTGATTCTGTATTTTGGATTGTGACTTTCATGGGCTTTTTACTCCCGGCCTGGGTAGGACATCCCCTCCACTGCAGATCAGTTAGGTCCAGTTACTTTCTCCTTCAGATATTCCTTAGGTCTAAGACCTTGTAAAGATCAAAAGAGTAGGCAGGTGTGTTTCAGAGTGGTTCTTTTCCCTTTTGTCTGCTAGAGTCCAGAGGGAGTTTTCTGTGAGGACTTACTACAGCACCTGAAGATAAAACAAAAGTATGAGGTGCCGCTGTCATCTGGAGATTTTAACTTTGTTGTTCCCACTGAGCCTTTAGAAATCTGTCAGGTGCCGGGCATGGTGGCACACACCTATAATCCCAGAACACAGCAGGCTGAAGTAGGGAAATTGCTACTGAGGCCTGGGCTACATACATCGTGAGTTCAAGGCCAGCCTGAACTACATAGGGAGACCCTGTCTCAAAAAAAAAAGTCAGTTACAGTTCAGGTTCCCTTGGAGCCTGCTCCTTCGGGTTTCAGCAGAGTAAATTTTGATTGTATATTTTGTTCACTGGTGTTGCTGGTTTTGAGGACAGCAGCTTGTGACTTCACTTTGTTTCTTAGATCTAAGAAGACTTGTTGATTATTTTAGTTTGTGTACCTTTTAACTTGCTAAATGATCTCATGTACTAGACTGGGATGCAGAAGTCCCAAGTGAGTCTTGTATAAAATTATCCCAATTTTGCTTCATTTCAAAGAGGATGAATTTTAAGTTTTCTGGAAAATATAATCCCTTTTTTTTTTTTTTTTTTCTTTTTTCTTTTTTCTTTTAAGAACTAGGGATGAACTCAGATCCTTGCACTTACCAGGGAAGCGCTTATTCTACTGAGCCATCTCCCCGGCCCCTATAATCCCTTTGAAGAAGATCAGGGCTTATGTGATCTGGTCTGGTCTGGTCTCCCCTCCCCTCCCTTCTCTTCCCCTTCCCTCTTCTCCCCTCCTCTTCTTTCCCCTCCTCTCCCTCCCCTCTCTCTTCTGGCAGTACTAGAAATTGAACCTAGGGCTTTCCCCCTAGGGGAAGTTCCAAGCCCTTTTTATTTCATTTTATTTGTTTGTTTGTTTGTTTGTTTATTAGTTTGAGACTATTGTCCCACTGTTAGTAAGTTGTCCAGGCTGGGCTTGAACTTCTGATCCTCCTGCTTTAGCCTTTGAGAGTGCTAGGATCACAGGCCTGTGACTATGGTCTCTTTCTTGAAGGCATTTTAACTTGTAAATATATATAACATAAAATTTATTCTTTTAAGTATGTAGTTCAGTGGTATTAACTATGTTCACTTTTTTTATCCAGTGTAGATTCTTAAAAGGGAGAATTTACATACTGTTAATACAAAGCTTTGTAAGAAAGGACTGCTAGCATGAGCCCAAAAAGATGGGTGAATTTGGTGGAGGGACCCCTTTGAGCAGATAAAAAAAGAGAATGGTAAAGAGTAGTATCATTAACTAATGGAAAAAATCAGAAAAGAACATTTATAAATGTAGTAGTGTAGCTGTTGGTGAATTTATAGGCATTAAGAGAACAAAGAATTGATGGCAGTGGAGAAAATATTCCTAAAATTCATCTAGAAGCAGAAGATACCTAGAATAGCACAGGCAATCCTGGGTAACAAAGGCAAGGCAGAGGATACTACAAAACCTGACTTGAAAGTATGCTACAAAGCTACTGTGATAAAATCAGCATGGTATGGGAAAAAAATAAATAAATAAAAAATAGACCTGGGTACCAGTGGAACAGATTAGAAGATGTGCGCATAACTACTACAAACACACTCAGCCACCTTACCTTTGATAGAGGGGCCAAATGTGCTCACTGGAAGAAATACAATCTGTTTAATAAGTGGTACTGCCAAAACAGGCTCTCTGAATGTTGAAGACTAAAACTAGACTTAAGTCTATCACCAGGCACTAAACTAAAGTCAAAATGGGTCAAAGATCTAAATATTAAAACAGAAACACTAAATTTACTGGAAGAGAAAGTAGGTAGAAATCTTGACAACATTGGAGTAGGCAAAGGTTTCATGAACAAAACCCAGACTGCACGGGAAACACTTCGAGGAATCAACTGGGATCTCATCCTATTAAAAAACTTTTATACCTCAAAATAAATCATTAGAGTGAAAAGATATCCACAGAGTGGGAAAACGGTTTAGCTAACTGTTCCTCAGACAAAAGACATATCTAGAACATAAATTGAAAAAAAATCAGACCCCCCTCCCAATTCACAGACCTAATCCAAAAATGGGCGTCTGAGATGAACACTTCTCAGATAATACATAAGGCAAATAAATACATGAAAAGTTCAACATCATTGGTCATTAGAGAGGTGCAAATTCAAACAATGCTGAGATTTCATCTCAGCCCAGAAAGTATGGTTATCATCAAGAAATCAACCAATAACAAATACTGGAGGGGTTGTGGGGAAAGAAGAACGCTTTTCCACTATTGGTGCGAGTGTAAACTGATACAACCACTGTGGAAATTAGTGTGACGATTCCACAAAAAGTAGGATTAGAGGTCCCATTTAACTCAACTATTCCCCTTATGGGTATTTTCCCAGAATAATTAAAAACATCATATCATAGCAATATACATGCATGGATGTTTATAGCAGCACAATTTGTCGTAGCAAAATCTTGCAGACAACCCAAGTGCCCATCAACTGAGGAATGGATAAAAAAAGATGTGGCATTTAAACTTGAGACATTTATAGGAAAATGGATGTGACGAGTCCATACTTACAAGCGAAATAAACCCAGTCTGGCATGTGCAAACATTGTATTGTCTCTCCAGTATAAGAAGCTGAAAAAGTAAACAAAACCCAAAATGTACAAAAGACATTGTGAAATGGAAAGAAAATGTTCAAAAGGAAAGAAACTGGAATGGGAGGAAGGAGAAAAGAGAGGGAAGTGTGTGTGTGTTTGTGTGTGTGTGTGTGTGTGTTAACATAGACATGTTACTAGTTACATCATTGAAAGCATATGTTTATGCCTAGTGTGCGTGATCGGTTTTTCATGCCTGTGTCTTATGAGCAACTACTTTGAAGACAATAATGCGTGGTGTACTGAACAATCTTGTTTTGAAATTTTATACCATTGTTTTATTATTTATTTTCCTTCTCTTTAAAATAAAAAAAGATACTTTAATCAGCCAAAGAAGGTTGATAATGTAGTGGTTCATGTTATTTGATTACAGGGAGTGTGCTATAGAATCATTTAATTCCTGAGAGCACCAGGGAACCATATAGCGCATTAAGAAATATCGTCTGGTTCAGACTAGTCAGGGTGACAGTAGAGTGTTGTATTAATGGCCCTATCCCTTTGCAAATTACCTAAGACCTAAAAGTTACCACTTCACAAAGTGACAGAGCCAGCATCATTTTGTCTAAGCTATTCCCTTGTAACATAAAATGGTAGCTGAGTGAGGTGATTTCATTCTTTCTAAAATAAGTTCAAAAAAGATGCTATATGAGTTTATATGTCCTGCTCTCACAGAATGGTTTAAGTGAATAATTTCCAGAATTACTCAGTTTGCAGAATTTGACTTATCCCGGTTTTGGAGACTAGGCGATCGACACCAGCCTTGGGTCTGGTAAGGGCCTTACTGCCCAGGATTCCGGAGGCAAGTGGAAGGACCAGGCTGCAAAGCCAGCTTAATGCTGATTGCACTTTCTCTAAGGTGTTGATGATAGTGATTAGGCCTTCAGGCCTAATCACCTGTTAAAGGCCCCAGCTCCTAAGGCAATGTACTGGTGCTATTAGGTGTGGTGCTGCACTCTAAGCCCAGCATTCTTTGAGGCTGAGGCAGGAGGCTCTGTTAAATTCCAGGCCAGCCTGGTCTACGAAGTGAGACCCTATCTCAAAAACAGAAACAGAGAAACCTATCATATTGACAACACCTGAATTTTGAAAGGAACAAGAGAATTCTCTGGATCCAACATGACTCCATTGGGAGAGAATGCTAGAAAGCTGGTGCTTCATTTCTTTCCATTTACCTTTGCTGTGTGTACTCTGATCTTTACCTGTAATGAACCGCAGCGCTCTATGTGATTATATTTTTGACCATCATGGATACTTTGGGGAGTGGTGTGTGTGTGTGTGTTGCCTGATTAATTTTATTTTGCATTTTTTTTTCCTGATGGTAAAAAAAAAAAAACCCTAAGCTTTCCTTGTTGCAATTCAAGCTAACAAAGAAGTCAATTGAAAATGAAATGCCTTCAGGTATGTTATTTAGAACAAAGTGATATTACTTTAGATAAATTATATTATGTTACAGTTCACTTTGACCAGCTTTGTATCAGTGTGATGGTAAACCATAAAGATGGAATTTCAGCTCACATTTTATCCTCTCCAGTTATACAAACTATGCTGTCTCAACTTACTGAACGTGTTAAAAATGTGATAGAAGAGTGTCGGTTCAGCCTGTGGTGTTCTGAGTGTGATATTCACTATATCTAAAAGACATGCTGTACATTTTGAATATATAGGAGAAGCTATATGTAGTATGGTTGGGGAAAAAGAAATATAAGAAATGATGTACATCAGTGAATTATAATCATTGACTGTGGCAGTAGTGGTAGATTTGGGGTAAAAGGTAGAGGCAAGAACCTATGGTACGTATGTTACTGTGTTGTTGGTTTAAGATAAAAGATGCTAATGTATGAGTTTTTCCTAACCTAAAACCCTAGTGTTCAGCTTCAATCAAGGTTTGGCTCTTTGCATTAAGTGAGCTGCAGTTGGGTTCTTGGTCTCATAAGAGCAAGGCTGGTCTAGGATGTGCTTGTGGAATGTGTGCTTCACTTGAAATGGGGTTTTGTTCTATTCACTACGGCATCTGTGAAAAGAAAAAAAATGTAGTGCCTGGTGTGGGCTAGTTTGGGAGAGAATGTGAAAGTAGTCATCCTCGTGGAAGTGATTATTCATTCTGAATATTTTGTCATAAATATTTAAAATTTTGATGCCTCTCAGAGCTTATTGGTGACTTATGAAAGCAATTTTAGCAGTGCTGAAGGAAAAATTTCAAAGGATTCAGGAGTTAAGATGTATAGGTTTTTCTCTAAAAAGTTTGGTCTGTAGACCGCAGCTTTGTGGCTGCTACATCTAGCAAAAAATAATTTTTTTCCATACAGTGGTAAATAGTACTGACATGTTTTAAATTACAAACGTGACTCTTGTGCTGTATTTTGCTTCTGCACAAATAATTTATTTTTTAAGTTGGAGCTGAAGAGAATTGATGTTACTGTGATAATATGTTAATGCTAGAACTTGGTATTTTCCATTTTATTGTATGCTTATATTACAGATTATGGAATAAGATAAAGACTAAAAGGTTATAATATTTTCTTAAATCAAAATGCAGACATATACTAGATGAAGGAAGGTGTAGTTGGAAGCCACAGTTTTGATACTTAGAATTTGGAATTTGTGAGTAATTACTGTGGGGACAAAGGGAAAAAAATATTTGAAGTTGGGATAGATTTGGAAAATCAATGTAACCTGAGTTTGCATGAATTAAATGAAAGAAGGTGGAGACCCTGTGAGTTGAAACTAAAATTATCAAACCTGTTGTATTTATTGCATTAGATACCTTCTCAGTAAAATTAGTATATATAAAATCTTATTCTAATTCAAATGTTATTCTTATATTTCCATAAAAATATACCTTCAAAGTCTAGAGAGGATAAATATGGATAAAATTTATATATTTTTCCTCACTAAGAACAAGAGACTTTTTAAAAGAAAAATAATAATTTGTCTAGGCTGTCCAAAACAGAACACTGTCAAAAAAACCAACCTATAGACTTGTTAATGTTAAATTATTTTTCTTTTAGTTTTTATATTTGCTGTATTCCTTTAAATATAAAATTTAAAGTACAGAATTTTGCTTTAAAAGCTCTTGAAATGAAGGATTATTACTGACCCCATTCAGGGAAGATGATAAAGCTAGATTGGGGAGAGCTTTGCTGCTGACTGATGGAACTGTGAATTCAATTCAAGCTTCTCTGCCTCAAAACTGTCGTGTTGTACACTGGAAAATACTGGTCCCTTCTAATTTGCATCCATTTTCTTTGCATGTCACTGTCTGGGAAGATGTGGACAGGTTCATGGTGCTGTTTGTGGTGGGTTTGCTGATATTGGTTAGGAATAATAGTATTGAGGATGACACCTTCAGGAAATTCACGTTCTAACAGGGCTGTGAGGTGTGCATGAGGAAGTGCCTAGATGAGACTTATGTGTGGAAGAAGTGGAGAGAGAGGAAGTAGCAGTTGAGGGAGCAGATGCTGGCAGTGTGTACCAGTACTAGTCTCAGGAAATCAAGATGATTTCTGTACTGAGGGCGTAGGAGGCAGAGACAGATGGAAGTAACTGAGGTATAGACATTAGTGAGGCACAGAAGAGTTTTCTTAGCTAAAGTCCCTAAGATTGATTGGCCCTTACTCACTTTATTATCAGTTCTGACTTAGGCTGCAAATGAGAAATGCGTTTCTGTAAAAGAAAGGGTGAGTAAAGATAGGGAGGTGAATTTTGAAAAGCAGAGCAGCACATTTTGCAGTTAACAGAACACATTCCAGTTGTGTGATTGAAAGTTCTTTGATTGTTTTAGGAGTACTTGTAAAACCTGCTAGTAGCATTGTGCCTATCTTTATGTGTAAAGATTTAAGAATAGCCAGTTAGAGGTTATGTAGTATAATGTGAGTGGGGAACAGTGTTTGTTTTGTCTTTTTGCTAACTCAAGCGGTCCTTGAACTTTATTCACAATCTTCCCACCTTAGTAGCTGAGATTACAGACACACACTACCACTCTTAGCCTGTTGGGATTTTAAAAATTTTTACTTAAAGGTCAGGCTTAATTGATAGTAGGCTTGAGTGTCTTTTGTGACTGAGGACAATTTTTTGTGTCTAAAACCAGACAAATGAAGGCATTGAAGACTGGAGGGGTGGATTCTGGTCTCATAATAGCCCATGAAGGATCTTAAGTTTTGGTAATCTTTTTTTTTTTTTTTTTTTGTGCCCCATCTTATTGCAAAAAGAATTTGACGTAGTTTAATGTCCATATCAGTTTTCTCTGTTTATTTGTTCTAATTAATATTTGTTTCTATAATTGCCTTCTCAGTTCAGTGTCTGTTAAATAAGCACCTAAGAAGAAAATCAAAAATAGTTTAGATTTAGAGGTGGGCATACATACCTAGCAAGACTTTCTGATAAGGAGGCAGGCGAGATAAAGGAGTCAAAGTTGACTCTAGGGTCAGCTTGGTGCTGTGCAGATGTTTGTGATGCCCAATGACACTGAATGGACAACCCAACAATTAGCCATTTTAGCTGGGGAGATTTAACAGACTTCACACAAACACATTCTCAGTGGCTTCAGTCCTTAAGTGAACATGAAACTGTTCTACCCTTGTAAGAACTCAAACACTAACACCTAAGCATACCGTCTTGAAAGAGGGTTCATACTACATTTGACTCTTAGAGACCTTTGAGAACCAGTCTGTAGGTTTCAGATCAGGGGAATACAATTATGTGTTTTTAAACATTAAGAGGAAACAATTTATCAGGAACTTTAAAACAAAGTGAGTATTAAATTCAGATTTTGTTTACATTAAAAAGTCTGGAGGTGATAGCTCAGTGGTAGGGCATTTATTGTTTCTTGTGCACAAGACTAGTTTTAATCACCACTGCCAAAAACAAAGAACAACATCACAAAACTTCTTATTTTAAAACATTTCTGACTTGTCTGAGAAAAGACATTAAGTTATTCTCAATTTCACCCGTTTTAATGTGATTTTCTTTGCATTAATATTGCTTTGTGAGGCTCAGTAAAGTAGTCCAGTCTCTGCTGTCAGTTTTATAGACAAATACTGAAAAGCTTTTTTATAAATGATAGTGATACGTAAGAACTCAGGAGAGAGCTGAAGGGCAGTTAAGTGGAAAGATTCAAGAAAGGCTTCACAGAGGAAGTAACACTTTGGCCAGAATTCTGTTAACTTACACTAAAGAGCACAAATTGTGAAGCTAATGGCACACGGTAGAGGGTTGCTGGCAGCAGTGATGGTGCAGCCATTCTTTGTGGCTAGAGGAGGGCTCTGTGCTATGTAGAGCATTATGAAAAGAAGCTGGGAAATGGTCAGAGTGTGTGCAAAATATTGTATAATTACAGAATTGATAGTTCAGCTTTGAGGTGATAGACACACTAGAGATTTTGGAGTAAGGAACTAAACTGTTGATAATGTGGGTTTTTTTAGGGCAGTGGAGTACTGGGATTGAACCCAGGCCATGTCTTTGGAGCTGCATCCCTAGCCCTTTATTATCATCATTTCTAAAATGTGGAGACAGTTTTCCAGGTCGGACTCAGTTGTATGATCCTCCTGCCTTATCTTTTCACAGGGCTGGTGTGGCAGGCACTAGAATCACCATACCCAACTGATAATAGAAATCTGACCGTGACTTTATATTGTGGAGTTCATATTTAGTAGAGGAAATAAGATGTGATATATAGATAGATAGATAGATAGATAGATAGATAGATATATCAAGAGAAATAAAAGGGACATGTTCTAAATCAGTGTACATAGAAAAGTATAAAGAACTGGAAAGAGGAAGTGATTTTTTGAATGAGGTGCAGGATACTCTAAGGTAGTAAGGGTTCGTGATGGATGAGATTTAGAGGCGTTTGAGTGGGCTCACCATAAAGACAGAGAGGTGAGTGCTGGGTGAGCTTTTTCCAGGTAGAATATTGAAAAGCAGCTTTTCATGGTGATTTTTGGCAGTTCCTGCTGATGTAAGGTGCTACGTGTCTAGACAGTATTGGGTTGATTATTCTGGTGTTTTACTTGAATGTGTTAAGAAACTATTTCAGAGAAGAGTTTTGGCTTTCCTGTCTGCCATTCTTCAGAACCTTTTAATGCTTTGATTTAAGCCCTTGTGGGTTTTTTACCAGCCTGTGCTTTTTGCCTTCATTTGCTACTCAACTCTGATCTCCCTGCTACTGTTCTTTGCCTTTGATAATTACATTTTTCTTTGTTTATCCCTAGTTCTCCCATTTCCTGCAAAAAAAAATTCCAAAGCACTTTTTTCTTTTTTTAAACTTACTAGTCCATGTTTGCGATACATATTGGTCATATTACTGTTGGTATTGGTATACATACATCCCTTTCTCCTCACAGGCTTTCCAGCATTTGTTATTGGTTTGTTTCTTTTTATTTACTTTTGACACAGGGACTCACTGTAGTTCTGCTCTCCTTGAACTCACTAGTAGCCCAGGTAGGCCTTGAACTTGTGGTGATCCTCCTGCCTCAGCCTTTCAAATAATGACATTACAGGTGTGTACCACTACACCCAGCTATTGGTTGATTTCTTGATGATAGCCATTCTTTCCGAAATGAAATGGAATCTCATGTATTGTTTTAACTTATTTCTCAGATGGCCAGGGGTGTTGAACATCTTTTCATATATTATTGGCCTTTTGTGTTGCTTCATCCAGGAAATGTGTATTTCAGATGCTCAATTTTGTCACTGGGTCTTTAAATGAAGGGAGCTCTAGTTGTTTTAACTTCCTTATATATTTTAGATTTTAGTCTTTCCTCTGAAGAGTAGTTAGCAAAAGCCTTTTCCCTCACTATAGGTTCTCTCTTCACCTTTCAATAGGTTATCTTTTCTGTTAGTGGCTTCCTCTGCTATGCATGAAGCACTTCTTCCAAAATAATTTGGTACCTCTGTAGAGAGCACAGAGGAACCTAAGGGATTATTGAAAATCAGCCTCAATCTACATGCTAATCAGTCAATGCTAGAAGCCTAGATACCTCGTACTAGTGGTTCTCAAAACTTGATCACAGATAGCAGTAGCCGCAGCACCTGGGAACTTAAAATGCAAGATTTCAGGCATTTCCCCAGACATACTAGATCAGAAGCTAGGGCTAGGGCTTAGCCCTGGCATTGTCCTCCAGCTGACTCTGAAGCCAGCTAAGTTTGGTAAGTAAACTGTCTCACTGGATGCAAGTTCCAGGCAGACAGATTGGCCCAGAGTGTGGTATGTAGCTCTTCTTGATCTTTGATCAAGGAAAGGTTATGAATGAATGAATGAATGAATGATTTCAGTAATGGACTCCAGTAATAGCTGACATTTATTGACTGGTTGTATGTGCCATGCATGCTCTTTGCTCAGTACACAGGAACCATCTCCCATCTTCACACTGAGGCACTCAATGTTCCATATCACGTGACTGAAAGTAGCAGACTCAGAATTTTAATTGAAGCAGCCAACTGTAAACCTGACTTTTGTGACGGAGTTTAGGAAATTTCTACTTGAAGATACCTTTTTAGTACACTTGGTTAAAACTTTGTTGCTGTCAATTTTTTATTTTTATTTATTTGATACAGAGTCTAGCTATGCAGTTCAGGCTTGTAGTGATCCTCCTGTCTCAGCCTCCCAGTGCTGGGATTACAAGTGTGT
This sequence comes from Octomys mimax, assembly GCA_002564305.1. NCBI lineage: Eukaryota > Metazoa > Chordata > Mammalia > Rodentia > Octodontidae > Octomys > Octomys mimax. The sequence continues at coordinate 155 of NDGM010235840.1, read as the reverse complement.
GTCACCATGTCCAGTTTCGGGGCTGGTGTGGCTTGGTGCTGCATGAAAACACAGCATATGGTTCTGGGGGTTGAACTGGCATCCTTGCACTTGCCAGGCAGGCACTTAGACCACTGAGCTGTCTCCCCAGCCTTTGATGTCTTTTTTTTTTTTTT
>NDGM010235775.1:0-10860 GCA_002564305.1 Octomys mimax | reverse complement strand
ACTCAGACCCTTGCGCTTGCCAGGAAAGCACTTATTCCACTGAGCCATCTCCCCGGCCCCCAAGAGATACATTTTCTGAGTAACTTTTTTCAAAAAGTTATATTTCTGATTTGTTCATACTTGTTATGCATCATAAAAATAGTTTCTTATTACTTATTAGTAGCTTTTAATAGTACATGAACTGATTGTTTATCTCAAGTATGTTAACCAGTATATCATTTCCATAAAGAAAACCCTACAATACATTGAATGTACTATTGCTGCTAAGAAAATACCTTTTTTTCCATTTGATGAGATGTTTTTCATAGTACTATACAATCATGAAAAAGCAGGGCTGGGGAGATAGCTTGGCAGTCAAAATACCTGCCTGGCAAGCGCAAGGACCCAGGTTTGATCCTTTGTACCATGTGCTGTGCCAGCTCCAGAACCCTGAGTCCTCCTGGCAGTCACCAAAAACCATACATGGTAGCATATGCCTGTACTCCCTGCACTGGGGAGGCTGAGACAGGAGGAGCACTACAAGTCTGAGTTGTGTAGCAAGACCCTGTACCAAATAAATAAGTAAAGAAAAGATTTTTTAAAAAATTAAAATAATGAAAAACACAATAAGGGAAATAACTGGTATGTTGAAGTGATTGCTCTGTGTTTTTCAAGAATGTAATTCTCTGACAAAGCATTGTGGAGGGAGGCCATGCTGGACAGCCAGTGCTTAAGTCAGGTGTCCCTGGCTGCCTCCAGGTCAATGAATTCACCTCATAGCATCTATGATTTGTCACTGGTTATTGGCTTTTCAGCTCATACCTTTTGTAGGCTTAGCCTGGGTTCGTACATGCAGCTGTGTTAGGTGTGCAGGTTGGTGGGATGGAGGCTTCATCCCACACAGATGCAGATGCATGGCAAATGGGGGCGCTTTCCTCCCTTCGGGTCTGCTTGCCTTCATCATGAGTTCTGATGTCTTGTTCATCAGATTCCAAGTGTAAGGGAGCTGTACCAGGGCTTTTCCTGCAGTGTTCTAGCTGCTATAACAAAATAATTTTGATTAGGCAATTTGTAAGCAATTCAAACTTATTATTTGCATTCTGGAACCTGAAGAAATCAAGGAGCTCAGAGATCTGGTGTCTGGTAAGAGCCTGTTCCTTGTCAATACAGCCAGCTCAGTCCTCACAGCCCCTGTCAGCCTTTTTATTCCAGCATTAACCCGATTTTCTGCCTAATCACCTTCTAGATCATACGGTCACCTTGGAAGCTTGGTTTCAACATATGAATTTTGGAGGGAAATAAACATCCAAACTATAGCATGAAGTAATATATCAAAGTGTCTTCTTATTGCTATAATGAGGAAACCATATTATGAATCTTTCGTGGGTCATACAATTGGGATGATAGCAGCAGAATTTGAACCCTACTTAGTCAATTCCATTTCATTTCTAGCTCCAATAAACTAGTAAAAATCAAATTAGACTTTTATCTTGGAAATTTATCTAATTAAATCAACAAGGTAAATGAGATAAGCCCACAGCTTAACTGCTTTTGATGCCTCTCACATCATTCTCACAAAAGCAGCATGACACACGGTGTAGCTTTGCCAGAAGCCATTGTGCACTTACTGTCCTTCGTTCCACACTTTGTGGAGACAGCAAAGTTCTGCTCAGCCTCCTTTGGAGCAAGAGGTAGATGTGTGCCAGTGTCTGCAGAAGTGGGCACTTTTCCTGGGAGGAATACATTAACTGAATTTTTTTAAGTTTGTTAGAAAATAGGTCCATTAATCTTTTTCCTTTTTTTTTTTTTCCAGTTTGAACAGTTTTTCTATAGCACAGTTGACATGCAAAGAAGCATGCATCGTGACTGCAATTTGATGGATGTGGGGCATATGAAACTGACTCCACTGTCAGGGTAGTAAACATACCCCTCACTCTCAAAAGTTTGCTCCTGCCACTTTGTGTTTTATTTCATAAGGACACTTAACAAATTGTGTGTATTCATATATTGTTCACTTTGGGCACCATGTTGTACACCAGATGTCTAGAATTTTTTCACCTTGTAGCACTAAAATTTTATACATAAAATCCTTCCCCTTTGTTCTAAATCTGGAACCCTCTGAGGAAAAGCAACAAATCAAAAGCATTAGAATAAAAACTAGAAGCAAAGAGGCAGGACAGAAATCAAAGAAGGAAGCTGGATACTGCAGAGGTGACTGGGGTGTCACTTTCCCCCAGGATCCTCCATCTCTGACCTTACTGTTATGTGACCTAAAGACACTCTCAATCGTATGTACCTCTGTGATTTGTGTGCTCCACACCTAGTACCCAATGCACTCACAACTATCTTATCATTAAGATAGAAAGTCATCTCCAAAGAACGTAGTTGATATGGTAGAAGCTTTTCAAGAAATTAACAAAATAAACAGTTCAACCAAAAGCTTTGCAATCCCAGTTATCCTTATCGTCTTGTATATGAATATTTGATTGGCTGAGGAGGGAGATGATTGGCAAAACTGCTGATGCAGCATTTCTTTCCTGCCTTTTGCCCACAGTGTTAGGTCAGTCGCACCCAAGCAAGTTCTACTTCCCTCCTACGATACCCACAGCCTTTCCCTCTCACATATTATAGTTTTTAAAAATTGCAGCAGAAATATTTTACTTATATTTGCAAATTCAAATAGAGACAGATAATATCATGGATAATAAATTTGTGAACATTAGTGTGGAATCAGCACAAAATGCCCCCAAATACATAGTCTGAATGAAAAATTATTTTTACAGTTTAATAGAAAACATAACTCACGATTCCATTACTTACACAAAGCACCTTAAATTAAGCACTCGGGGATCACTTTAGGTTAAAACTCAAATGGAAAATCCTTTTGAATTATTTTGTGACAGAAGTACCATTTGTAGGAGAACAATTAAAAAGTGTTCATCTCTTGCAGCACCAGTCCACATGACCTTTATTTTCTGATCAAGTCCAGAGTACTGCCATTAATTGAAAATCCCACCATATATTAAATGATGTGGCCTGAGGATAGAATGCTACTCTCTCTTAAATTTGTTCTTCTCTCAAGAAAAAAAAGGAATGCTGTTTAAATGGAAAAGAATCATTTCTTGTTCAACACTTATGTTTTGTTTTTCATTTTCATTAAGAAGAGATTAAGGCAAATAGTAGAAAGAACTCTGGTCAAATATAAGAGAAGTTAATGGGATTTAAATTCTAAATTGATAAACACCTTCTGTTAAAGGAAAATTAAAAATAACTTTTTGTAAAATTGAAAGGTCGGTGCTCCATTTTATTTTTTTTTTCATTTTTATCTTAATATCAAGTTGAAGGGCAGAACTGAGATAATTAACTGGATTGTTCCAGGAATAGAATAAACAAAACCCTCATATCTCAAAATAGCCAGTACTTTATGCATAATTCTCTCCAATTTCTTTGCCAATCCTGAAGCCAAAACAAAAGCAAACTGTTTCAGTACATGAGACTAGTTATCTGCTAAGCAAGCAATTTGGCTCGTATCCACATGCAGAAATAAGTGTGGATACAACTGGAGTCCTAACTGCAAGGAGCTTCTAATCAAGGCAGGAAGGTAAGAGCAATTCATGCTGCAAGGAAAGCAAAAGCACAAGCACGCATCAGGGGAAGTGAAGCAGGGTTGGCAGGGCCCCGAAGGTAACCAACCCTGGGTACATCTCTGGGCCTCTTGTGTGGTTGACTAAAGAGGCTGTATTGTGGTCTGAGATGCCATAATAGAATACCACCAGTGGATGGCTCATACAGTGAAAATTTATTTTCTCACAATTCTGGAATGTGGACATCCAAGGTCAAGGTACCAGCAGAGTTAAGGTCTGGTAAGGCTTCTTCCTTGAGAGTCTTCACTTGGCCTTTCCTCTGTACCAAGGGAGAGGGCAAGCTCTCATCCTCTTCCTATAAAGATTCCAGGCCTTCTGGATCAAAGCCCCATTCTTACCTTCCTGACTTCCCCCAACTCTCTGACTCTACATGTATCCACAGGGGAGTGAGAATTTCAGGAGATACATTTGGAAAGGATACTACAGTCTGCGACAGACCCCATGTCCCACACAAAGTTGGGGAAGAACTGGACCAATGTCACATGCTGAGTGCCAGGGTGGCCAGCTTACCTTCTTAATGTGCAGCCATCCAGGCTCCCAAGATACCACTGTGCACTTCACCATGCATATGCTACAGACAGATACACACCCGAAGTCTGATTTCCAGCTGCTCCTTGCCTGGTATTTGCTCATGCTCACTCTACAGGTTTTGATTCCGATCCAAACAGTTGAAATGGCAAATAAATAATAAATATGGCTGAAATCTCTCATACCACACACACACACACACACACACACACACACACACACACACACACAGCAGAGAGGGAAAGAGAGAGAGAGAGAGAAGAGTTTTCAAGACTGCATCATTAATTGTTAATCAAGAGCCACTAGAAATAATGTTATTGTTATTATTGATTTTTAAATTGCTTTACATAAAAGATATATACAATGAAAATAAAAAGTTTCCTACACCCAAGCTCCCCACTAAAATATAAACCCGTAAGAGCAAATATATACATCTATTTATGCACAGTGTAAGCCTAGTGCTTAGAACATAGTACCTGGAACCCAGTAGCAGCTTATGAGCCATTTTCCCAATGAAGAAAGAAGGGGAACAGAAATACACACATTTCTCACAGTACCTTCTGAATCACTGTCACTTAGAATGTCCTTATTTAGCTCTTACATTTGCAGTGACTTGCCTGTTTAATTAAAATGCTGTGTTTAAGTACACCTATGCCCATTTTGCCAACAAGGAAGCACAGTGCCACAGTAAGTTCTTAGACACTTGTTTAAAAAAATAATAGGTGAAAGAGCCAATGGCATTGGAAAAGGCAGAAACAAGTGGTGATTACTTCAAACACCATGTTCAACGTGACATAGGCTTCAAATTCATGAGCACAGAGCAGCTTCAGGGGAGGAGAAGGTAGAAGCTCTGAGCATGGCCAGCCCTATGTGGGCAGCTGCGGCCACCACACAGCAGTGTGCTGGCTGCTCACAGAATAGAGGGGACTTAGGAGCCACAAGAAGGTCAGAGGAGCACAAGGAGCAGGTCTCTTTGGCTCTCTGAAAGGGGAAAGTTTCTGAGTATGGAGAAGAAGAGAAACAAATGTTTGAATTCAAAGTTTGAAGATTTGGGAGAAAGAAGTTATTACTAATGGGGTTAACTGAAGAGTGTGTTCTCATATGGGAGATGCCCTTTCCTTCCCCTACAATAGGAAGGAGTACATGCCTCAGGGTGGTGCCTATCACATCATGATGAGGTATTCTATGTTGTACATGGCAGTGAAACTCTAGTTAAATCATGAATTTGGAAACCCAAGGGTAATGGAATGAAAGCACCCACTCCTTTCATGTGTTGAAGCCATAATTCCCAGTATGATGGAACTTGATTGTAGGGACTCAGGGAAGTGCTTAGATTTAGAAGAGGTGGAGTCTCATAATAAGGATACTGTCCTTAATGGAAGAAATGCAAGAGAGCTTGCTCCTGATTCTGGACCACATGAGGTCACAGTGAGAAGATGTCATCTTCTAACCAGAAAGGAAACCCTCACTGGAAACCAGTCACACAAGACCCTGTTCTCAGACCACAACATCCAGAATTATGAGAAGGAAATATCTATTGCTAAACCCAGAAGTCAACAGCATTTTGTTACAGCAGCCCAAGCACTCAGATACCCAAGACACTACTTTTATCTTTTTGATTCAGGGTTTCACTGTACAGTTCAGCCTAGCTTTGAGCTCGGTGTGTAGCCAAGACTGGCCTCAAACTCACAGTGAACCTCCTGCCTCAGTCTCCTGAGTACTAGGATCACAGGCATGTGCTTCCATGTCTGGAGTGGAGACTGGTTTTTGACCTGTTAGTTTCTAACTCTATGAACATGGACAAAGCATCTTGACTGACTCAGTCATATTTACCTCATCTTTTAGAGAATAAGGAGCATCTAAAGCGCAAAGATGCTTCCAAATTAAAGAAGATGATGTATGTAAATTATATAGTATTGCTCAACATATCACTGGTGGCAACCACTGTTAGAAAAGCCCTAGGTTTAATTCAAATGATGCTCTGAAGCAAAACCTAAAGTATCATCATGACACAGATTATCCAAATTTGAGAATCTAACCAAATGCAAAAGCCACATCACATGTCACAGGGGACTGGCCTCCACCAAGGTGTACTTGGCACCAAGACAACACTTTGGATCAGGGACCTGTGCTGCCTGGGAACACAACTCATCATCATCAAGAGTGCCGTGTTCAACCCCCATGTCCTGCCTCAAAGACTTCTGTGAGCCCATGTGAAGCCTCACAAGTGTCTTTCTCGGGATCTTCTCCCATATTCCCTCTAAACAACTTTAAAGGCCCATATTTATGTTTAGAATGCGAATATACATAAAAGCCCCCACTTTAAAACAGATCCAAGTAGAGTAGCCCAATGTATAAACAGACCAGTGAGAGCTGGAAAGGTAGGGAGGGACCACACACACCTGTAGTTCTAATTGCTATTCTAAAAGGTGAACCCTGAGGCTATCAGATTCTACATATGGAATCATACCCCTGGCATATGACCTGTAAGTGGAGCACAGAAAGACACTGTAATAAATATATTCTGAGCCCTGTTGTTGACACTTTCTCCTCAAGCACTGTCCTGAAACACAATCTTCAGATTGAAGTTCTCTGGAACTCAAGTACAGAGTACAAAAGCACCTTTTTGAAAAAGTAGAGCCCCATGAATTTCCAGAGGCTAAAATTTCCAGCGGCCTTTTATCAGGAGTCCGAAAGCAGGAAAGAGCCACTCACTACAGTTCCTGTTATTAGAGCCCACAGTGACATCTGGAAGGAAATCTCTGTCCTGTGTGCATATTACTTCTCCAAGAGTAGTGGCAAACAGTGCTAGGCCCAAACTGTACACATTTGCGGAGTAGTTGGCTGATGTTCTAGAACGTACTTGGTGGCTGTTCAATGGATTTTTCCCTTGGAGTAAACAAGCTAGTCCTAGAGGTCACCACTCATGGTCACGTAGTCCTATTAGCAACCCCAAAAAATCAAACAGCCTTACCAAAACATGAGAAAAGGCTAGGCTATTTTAAAATATGTTCAGTTTAACATGTTTCACAATTTGTGATTTCCTAACTAAAACAAAAGTTGTACAACTATGAAAATTACAAGAGAATTCAGAAGCAAGCATACCAACTAAACAAAGAGGCAGTTGAGGGCAATAAGAATATAATAAATGTATGAAATGTTTAAATTTCTATTTAGAGGAGCCCATTTCCAATTTTGTAAAAATCTCATTCAAATTGAGTCTAGGAAAAAAACTAAATAAGATGCTTGGTGATGATTAGACAAAAAAAACATTGAATTTCTTGTCTCTCAATGTATTTGGCCTCCTGCATTTTTTATTTTTGTAATTAATATTTTTGTCCATACATGTTCATAATTCATATGATTACATTCATCATGGGAAGTTATTGCATGTACATAATACATCTTCATTCTCTTTTAAAATGAATATGTTTCAAACTAACCTTAAGGAGCTCAACCTAACTGTAAGGTGCAGAAGTTTTCAACAAGCCAGAAAGATGGAGATTCCAGGGTTTCTCCTCATGTTCCTGGGAGACTTCACTGACCAAGTACAGCTGCTTCTTCCTAAGGGTGGGTCTTGCTGAGCCAATTCAAGCCAAAGTGACACAGACAAAAGTCCCACAGCCTTTTACAACAGTGCTGTCCCTAACTCTCCAGATATGTGTTTTGATGCCCAGCAAGCCCCACCCTTCCCCCAAGCTTCCTCCACTCCGTCATCCCCGTGCTTCCCTCTCTAGCTGAGCTCGTAGGAAAGAGGGATGGGACTGTCCAACAAAGACATTGGGAATAACAGCTAACAGCATCACCAGTAAAACTTACTTTGCTAAAAAGAGTTAGAAAAATACCTACATTAATTCCACATTTCAATAAATTGGAAATTTTTAATCAACTGTTACCTGCTTATTCAACACAACTTCTGAATAGCTTGTGAAATCTGTACTCTTTCATATTTAAGAATGTAAATAGGTCTGGCTTTTAGTGTATAATAATATTTCATAATGAAATTGACTCTTTAATATACCTAACTAGTGACAAGCCACTAGTCAGCCTTGCTTTAAAAAAACAAAAAACACATAATTACCTGAAAGGAATATTACTTCCCTATGAGATAGTCATTTCTTGGACAATTCCTTTCATCTGTAAATGAGGAAATGAGTCAGCTTTACTAAGTGTTATCTCATCATCAGGGTTTTGTTAATTCAGCAGGAATAGGAACAAATTTTGCTCCCCACAAAGCCTAGAATTACCAAGTGTACAGGTCACTGTTGAAATCTGCTCTTCAAACAACAGCAGGTTCTGTTGTCAAGGATCTCTCCAGGCTGGGCTTGGAAAGGTGCCTAGCTGGTCACAGGACTGCATGACTCACCGCAGTGCTCTGTGTTAGCCAAACACGAAGCTCCATGATGTCATTTCTTTTCTATGTATTTTTAACATAGTTTAGATACAGAGGTTTTCTGAGTAATACACACAGCTTTCAAACATGAAGAATGTGTCTGAAATACTTGGAGAAAGGTAACACTGTAGAGTTATGTTTGAATACAAACAATACAAGCTCCAAAAATTCAAGGTTTACGATATTTGCTGATACAAAGTATTCCACAAGGCTTTTTACAGCACATGAACTAGTCACTTGGGCTGGTTAAAGTTTAACTCAAGTAAATACTTTGGGCTTAAGTAACTATTTAGGAATACCAAGTTTGGTACTGATTAAAAACCAAGCAATCTCCTCGATAGTTGCTGTAAACCTACCAAAATAATGTACACCCAGATCTAAGAGAAAATAAAAAGTGGTGTTTGTATATAGGAGATGTGATCATCAGTAATTTCCTACCTTCTTTCTATTTTTACACTTATTGAGAGAGTACATATTGGTTTTATTTAAAAAATAAATAAAATAAAACACAAAGTGGAAAGAAAAAGTTTCAAGTTTTTCATTTAACTCCCTGTGGCAAAAAAAAAAAAAAAAGAAAAAAAGAAAAGAAAAGAAAAAAAAAAATGCAAAAGCCAAAACAAAGCAAATTGACAGCTCTCTCAAGTCTGAGTTAGAACCTCTCATTCAGGCAGCAAGACTGCATGATCCAAGGTGAGATCACCACTGACCTCACCACCCGTTGGCCCCAGAACAATGGCTAGTGGGATTCCCAAAGTCATCAGATAGTGTAACACTAGCAGCAATCTTTCCTAAGGAATTGAATCACTCATTTTGGTAAAATGCAGCCAAAGAAAAAGAAAGTACGTTTTATTAAGGTGGTGATACTGTTTCCTGGGGATGGATTTATCTGAAAAATTGGAGACCATGGCAAGGTAGGGAATATTTCTTTTAAAAAAGATTTGGACGCATACGATAGTTGTGTTTCTTTCAAATTGAGCACGTCATTGTTTAACTTCCCTTTTCCAGTATTGCCTGTTTGCTTCTGGGAAATCTTAAGAAAACATAGGAGCTTTGTCAGACTCAAAAGAGGAAGTTCGGATTTGTAATGAGATGGTACAGCCTACTCCCTTACCTCCAACAAATACAGCTTCTTTCTGATGAAACTTCTTTTATACTCATTGTCCAAGTTGTCACATGAAAGCTAGAGAGTTCAAATAATGGATTTCTGTCACTAAATTTTTCTTTAATTAAAATATCACTTAAGATCTATTAAACACAGTCCTGAATGATCAGATGGAGTTCTGATGCTTTTTAAAACATACCTTTCATGTGATTCTATCTAACTTAAGAGGCTAGCTCTAGAACTCCTAATATTTATCATCATCCTGCTGTTTTGTGATATAACCTCAGCTTCATGACTTGATACCTGTTCTCGACCTATATCTGTCTCCTCTCTACCCTATGTTCACAAAGTAGTAAGAATCACTTCAACCTTGGGTTCATGCATGAGTTCAAGGCTAAGCTGGAGTACACAGTGAGACCCCATCTCAAACATCATTTCAAAAAATGATAATTGTAGAGTAACTTCACTTTTTCCTTGAATTTTATTTTATATGTGCCTGCTATTCAAGACTACTTTACAGAGCTAATTTTATATAGGCCTTTATAGCATGGAGGTATTCCTCTTCTCTAGCCACCCAAGTAGCCTTGCACACCCCAACCTTCTGCCTTTGAGATGTCCCTCTTCTGCACATTCAGATGTGCCCTGTCCTCATGACTCTGAAGTCCACTGCATGCGTACATTATCTTCCAGAGTACAACATGGTTTTGGTAAACCTTGTTCAAACTACAATACCATGGCTGTTATCACTCCCAAGTGAATTAACTGCTTAGGCTCAACTTTTTAGTGCATCAACCTTTTGGCTGAAATGGAAAAGAAATATTAGAAATGGAAATAGGAAGTTCCTCCTATGTCCCTAGAAGTTTAAACACTCTTATCTAGGTCTTCAGAAATGTGATTAGATATCAGACCAGTTTTTTTTTTTTAAGGCTAGTGATTTGTCATATGTATGAAATTCTTTACAAATTTGTACCACATAAATCACACACAGTATGTGATCATCAGAGTTCTTCTAGTAAATGATATAAATTCATTGAAAATCAGTATATTCATGAACAACATAAACTTTTTAGTATTAATGTCAAAGGGCCCAACCAAGGGGCCACTGAAAGGGGCTAGGGAGATATATTCTTCTCAAAAAGGAATAGAATGGGCGGGGAGATGGCTCAGTGGAATAAGTGCTTCCCTGGCAAGTGCAATGGCCTGAGTTCAATCCC
>NDGM010235623.1:0-12046 GCA_002564305.1 Octomys mimax | reverse complement strand
CACATCTATATGCATGCATGTGCTGAGGTGTGTGGAAGAATACCATGTGGTTTTGATAATGGTACTCAATTTAAAAAACGCCAAGGGCTCTGTGAGTTAATGCAAGTTTGGCCATTAGAGAGGAGCTGATAATTACAAAGTAAAGAAAATCTAGAATGGAAATTGTCATTGTCCAAAAAAGGGTGATTTTCCCTCCTTTTACCTTTTCCCGTGCAAGTTGCTGGCTTGGGGTTGTAATGATAGGGTGAAGCAAGGATGACAGACATATTCCTGGGGTGTTTGCCCCTCACTGTCCTGGATGGGGGAGCTTGCCCTTGGAGCCACATATTTCAACATGCAATTTGTAAAAGACACCAAGTCAAAATCAGCGCACAATGCAGCATAAGTGTGGCCACCACTGCCGACAGGGACCTGTACTTTAACCAGTTTGGCTTGTGTGGTGTTTGTGGCACTGTTCTTGTACTACAAATATTTGCTGGAGAAAATGATTTCTGATATAGCTATGCATCACAATGTAGACCACAGTACCATCAGCTCTCTAATTCAAAGCGATTATGGCGAAGGCATGCCCAAACTAGTGAGTTCATTATGCTCTCCTCCTCCTCCTCCTAAACCCACTTTACTTGTTACTGAAGCACTTCCAAATGAGACCTTCCGGAGACTGCTGTAATTAGTAGCTGGGTTTAACATCAGAACAGACCTTTACCTGTACATAATTGTGTTCGGTCTCTTTTCTTTGAGAAGGAAGAATAGAATTCCTTTTTCTTCTTTATTCTCTAACAGACAAAATTCTATTTCTTGGGTATAATGCATTTTTTTGCAGTATGTGTGCATTGTGGCATAGTTGAGTCTGCTTAAGGAACGAGTGATTATTTTTGTGGTTAGCACACTTAAACCCATTCTTGTAGCATTTTTCAATAGCAGTAACAGATTAGGTAGTTTTTCTTTAAAACAATCGTCCCTTCAGGTTAACCAGAGTCTTGTTTACTGAGTTGCTTGGTGCCTGGGGAGAGGGTGTGGACTTCAGCTTTATCTGTAATCAGAATGATCATAGATTACAAGCTGATGAAATCCAAAGAGATAAACTGGATATTTAGAAAGTGTTATTGGCCTATAGTCTCATGCTTCCAAGTTAAGTAATAATACTGGCCTTGTAAGCAAGCATAGGTGTGCATACAGTCCTGTTGTGGAACCCGGGTGACTGACCTGAGTCTTGCAGGCCTTGGGAACATTCATGGACTTGGGGCAGATTTGCTGAAAACACAGGAGTCTCCTGGGATGGCTCATTCGTGCAGCCTGGAGTGGTTCTGGATTTTGCTTACATTCATGACTGGTCCCTGCTCTAAGGTGACTTTGCGGGGCAGAGGTGACAGGAGCCAGGCACCCCACTAACTGTGGACCTTGTGCTTTCTTTACAGTCCAACAAAGTGCCCGTGGTGCAGCCTTCGCATGCAGTGCACCCCCTCACGCCCCTCATCACCTATAGCGACGAGCACTTCTCTCCGGGCTCACACCCGCCACACATCCGGTCCGATGTCAACTCCAAGCAAGGTGAGCAGCACTGGCCCAGGCCCCTGTGAGTTGGGACTGTCTGGCATCTCTGCCCCGGATCGTGGCCAAGATTGAAAGGTGGGCTGTGCAAGAGAAAAGGAGCTCGCCAGATAGTGGAGCTTTACAGACCCAGGAAAGCTTATTGTCTCTTCTCTGTCAGGATTAAACGTAAGGAAAAGCATAGTAGAGTGACAGGTCTGAAAATCTGTGCATCACAGTATAAACTAATGTGTTGTATATGCAACGAACAGCCCAGCATGCTGCAGTGCCCTTCAGCAGGACAGTAGCGCCACCCTCAGGGCCTGTTCTATCACTGTCCCTGTCCCTGTCCCCACCTGACGGGACCTGTCCACGTTTCCATCCTAATGAAGCAGTTGAGTTGCGACAAAAACTACATGTCCTTAGGAATTTCACAAATAAATTTTTGTACTGTAGATATTTGTAGCATCACCATATTTTTCTTCTTTCCTTATTAAGCCCAAACTTTCACCTTTCCACTTGGAGGAAGTATTTCATGATTTTCCTCCTGTATCTGAATTGTCCAGCATGAGTCTGTGGGCTCTGGGGCCATTTTTCAAGTAGAGAAAGGGTGACTTTCACACTGGCACAGCAGTGGCAGGCTGAGGTCAGCTAGTGAGCTAACGCAGCCCGCTACTGAGCACCCCGGCTGCTGCACGTGGGGACAGATGGGCGATTCGTGTCTTGGGAGCAGAATGGGGCAGCTTGGAATTCTTCAGATCACTGCTCAGTTTAACACCTCAAAGTGTTTACTTCTGGAATTTTCCACACAGTATGGTTAGAACCTTGGCTAAGGGGGACCGTGTGCAAAGCATTGGTGATGACATTTCAGTAGTTAAACAGTAGGAGACTGTCGTTTCAGATGTTACCTTGGAGCCACTTGTGGCTCTTCTGGTTATTCAGTTCTACTGGAAGTTATACTCTTTTTTTGTTACTTAACAGCATCGTTATGGAGAACTAGACAAAAGGCTTTCTGTATGGAAGACAGCAGAGGGGATTCTCTCTGGCCCACTTCTCCTTCCTGTGCAGAAGGCAGCCCATTAGAGAAGGTCTGGCCTGAGAATGCTGCATGTCCAGGTTTGCCCAATGTGCCCCAGCATGGGCTGGTAGAAGGACAGAGCGCCCTGCTTGTCCCAGCCTCTGGCCCCAGGTCCTCAGGGCCACCTCTGAGATGGCTTGTCACCAGAACGACAGTCGCTTCTCTGCACTGCACACTTGGACTTTAACAAAGTGTTCAGAGTTCAAGATAAAAGCCCTCATAAAACATCTCAGAAGCAGAGAACGAGAAGGTGTAGAATTTGCCATTGCCTCCATTTCACTCTTCTGTCTTTAAGGAACATATAAAAACAAGTGGTGCTCACCCAGGTATGGTGGCACAACGCTGAAAACCAGTACTCGGGAGGCTGAGGCAGGAGAATCACAGTGAGTTTAAGGTCAGCCTGGGCTACATGGCAAGACCCTGTCCAAAACAAAACACAAGAGGAGTCTGCAGAACAGTAACAGTCCCTGTTCAGAACAGGTGCCTTGAGCACCTCCACTGTTGAAATAAACGCTTCCTTCAGACTTAGGCACTGCTGCCCTGGGACCTGAGTGCCCCCAAGCACCTTTGTGCTGTGACGCCAAGAATCACCTGCAAATGTTTCCAGGTTTCTTAAGGAACACCGGAGGGACGTTTCTGCGGGAGCAGCAGGAAAAGGGGCTGAGACAGGAAGAGGCTGCATTGAGTGGGAAGTGTGGCCTGGTCGCATGAGTTGGGTGATGGACAGGATTCCACCTGGAGCCGTGAAATAAATGGAGCTGATGACAGACACAAGCCCCAAGTATACAACAGCAAGAGTCCAGCAGTATTTAAATATTCATTTAACAATAGTCCTTACTGCATCCTAGGCCTCATTGGAAGCATTTATTCAAAAGAATAACACTTCTGGTTCAGTAACTTCCCTCTGGAGAATTTTAGGCTTAGTTCCCTTTTAAAAAGATAAAAGCTTATAGCTGATTACCAATCACATTTATGTTTCCAGTCTCCATCCCTACTAGTTTCCTGACTTGTTTTGCTGAATTTTAATTTATATCATTGCTTCTCAAAGGTTTGAAAAAAAAGAAAAAAAAGAAAGGCTACAGAACTACAGGGAGAGACTAGTGGTGGCCAGAAGTTGTCTGCTTGCTGTCTCTTTAGTCTTGTTTTCTTTACAAATTTTTATGACTTTGGTCTTCCACCTACTATTGGTGTGTAAAGATCCTGTTTTAAACTATAGATTTATCCTTGGATTTCTGTATGAGGTGTTAAGAAAACAGTATGTGCTCACATAAAAGAAAAATTACAGTAGAAGACTCACCGCCACGAATTCCCCTGAGTCCCCAGCCCTGGCTTTCCATGCGCGTCCCACGGTTCTGCAGCTCTGGAGCCCTCTTTCCCTCTTTCCTGAGTGTCTTTAGCTGTGCTGGCTGTCCTGGCTGCCTCAGTGTCCTGAATCCACTCAAAACGCTTTCCTTCCTTGATCATTTTAACTTTGGGCAGGAGCCAGAGGTCACAAGGTGCCAGATCCAGTGAGGGAGGTGGACAAGGACACAGCGCCAGGTCTTTATGGACCTGCCTGTCTGCAGGACGGCACACGGCAGCAGCGTGCGCCATGCTTCTGGCCACGCCTTGTAAACACACTTAGGGAAAACCTGCTTCAGACAGTGCGAGAGCAGTGGGTTAAGTGTTTGAAGTGAGGTCAAAAACTGTGAGGGGATTTGTGGTCATGAGGTTTTTTTACTATAAAAAGTTTCGTAAAATTTAAAAACACACACTGTATTTTTCTACCACCCCTTGTGCTTCAACACCCAGTCCCTCTGGGGACATCGTAAACACTGACATGATGCTGAGTTTACATAATGCCACCAGTGTACGTTCTTGGTTGGAAAAAGAAGGCTCATTGGGCCTCTTTTGCACCGCTGCCAGCCTTTGGGGCACATGTATCCCCAGCTAAGTGAGCGTGAGGGTGCTGAGACGGCCGGCCCTGCGGTCCTGTCTGAGCAGCACAGTCGCGTCTGTCCTCCTGAGAACTAGGCCGTGGGCACAAGCTGTGTGTCCTGGGGCTGGTGCTCATTAGTGCAAAAACAGAACCTCAGGTGAATTCCCTAGGAGTCACTGTATTAGTCACACACACACACACATGCACACACACACACACACACACACACACACACACACACAGCATGGGTGTATATAGAAGAGAGAAAGGAAGGTAATGCCAATAACTTTCTTCCTGCTTCCTGTCAGTCTGGTCCAATTATTAAAAGGAAAAACTTTTATAAAATATTGATTTTATCTTTATATTATCTATTTTATCCTTATAAACAAAAAACACTTATACCTTGTGCCAGGCACTATTCTATACACTTACCACAACCTCTGTTACTATTCAGATGCTACAAAACAGCACAATTAAAGAACTTCCTCAAAGATCCAGAGCTGGTGAGTGGCACATTCACACAGTCTGACTCCAGAATTATTTTACTTACACTCACAGACTTACTTAGAAATCTGCCAAGCTGTGCTGCATGCAGCCATTGCTCCATAAATGCCAGTTTAGCAGGCAGTGTGGAGCGTGTCTTCGGGGCACAGAAGCGGGCAGAGAGGCGACACATCTTTGGATACAGGGAAACAAAGGTCCCGAGTTGTTTAGGAGATGGAGCTTTGTGTTTTGCTCGTGCAGGGACCAAAGTGCTCACGTGTCCAGGAGGTTGACCTTGGGCCCAGCCTGGGGAGGGGCTGTCTTAACACTTTGTTTTGCTTGTTTGTTGGCTAAGCCATTTAGAAGTACTTACCGAGCACCTCCTTCTTAGACAGATATGGTTTAACACACAGATTGGTACCGTGTGGTTCTCTCCCCAGAAGTTCGTGCATAAAGGAAGTCATTTGTACAAATAATTGCAAAATGATACACCTGATACCCACGTTCCACATTAAAAATACAGATAAGTAGGCAGAAACTCTGAGGAGAGGTGGAATTCTCAGTGCTGTGAAAGAGAAAACTGCTGGGGACGGAGGCCTTCAACAAGAAGTGTAGGGTTTTGGGGGACAGGCTCATTGTGAATTCCCATGCCAGACCTGGTGTATGGTGGGGGTGGTGCGAACGCTGCCTCCCTGCGTGCTCCTCCCAGCAGAAAACCCAAGTCCCACCAGCTTGCAGTTGTGTCCCGTGGACTCGAGGCCCAGCGAGGTGTCATACGGTATAGAGGAGCATGGACAGCTGAAGTGGTCACCTCTCTGTGCCAGAACAAAACATATTTTACATGTACTGCAAAAAGATGCCTGCATACCGTGCACATGCCTAGACCTTACTTTCCATGTTTGTGAAATACCAGGATTAAATTCGGCGTGTCTCACTCCTAGCCATGATTTTCAAGCTCATATAATAAAACTGTCTGCTAAGCTTCTAAGGTCTTACTGAGCTGGCCTGGTTGCATTATTTTCATTTTTTATTACAAACTTCAGCAGATCCTGACATTTGGAGATTTCTGGACCTCAGAGCAAGTGAGGCCACAAGTTAAAAAAGAAAACAAAAACAAAAACAAAAAGCCTTCGCCCTGTCCTGAGACTTGAATAGTCGCCACCACAGGTTCCTGCAGCTTTTCCAGACCCAAGGAGAACAAGCTGAGGGTGTAGAACTTGGAGTCCCTGCAATCAAAAGAATCAGTAGGAAAAAAAAAAAAAATTGAAAAGGAGATTTGAGACAATCGTTTTTTAAAAAGCAAAATGTTGAGAGAGATTAAGACCTCCCTTCTTTCTACCTACTTCCTGTAAGAATTGAGAAGTAGTTTGTTCAGACTTCAAAGTCAAATTGACATCCACTTGGAAGGCAGCATTTTCTGAAGTCATTCCCATATGTTCAAGGCTTCCCGTGTCTTCTAGGAGCCACATGATGCTCTCGGGGAGCTTGGGCAGGCAAAACGCCTCTTCAGAAGCACCCTGATTCCACCTATCAGCTGGGATAGTTATGTGTCAGTGTTAAGACTAGGGTGTGTGGTGGGCATGGGCTCGGCAATGGACTTTCAGAGCCACGATTCACTGTGACAAGTGACTTCTGCCGCTCTTTTCAGAATCATTTTCACCTAAATACATCAAATCTGAAGTTTTGTATTTTGCCTTCTGTGAGGTTGTCTTGTTCTCTGTGGGTTTGGGGGAGTTGGCTGGGTTCTACACGGAAGGTCAGCAGTCCTCAGGGCGGTCCTCTGGGAAAAGGACTAGAAGTGATCCCTGGGTAGCGTTCACGGCTCTGGAGCAGTGCGCTTGGGGACACTGTGCCCTCTCTTCGCCTAGGGAGCACAGCTATTTCAGGGCAGCATGACCTTGGAGCCCAGAGGACACTGTCGCACGCTTAGTGGGGCTTAGTGGGAGCTGAAGGAAAAGACGAAATGAATCTTATCAAGTGTGACTATTGTGGGCTCTGGTGATCCCTAATTAATCTCTGATCCTCTGAGGCACTGCACTTCCCAATTCTGCGTGCCCAGAATGGAACCAGCAGAGACAGAACAGGGTGACGCACCTGACCCTTGAGCACCGGAAAGGGCCATCGGCTTCTTCTTCCCAGAAAAATTGCCTGCCAATTTTTTCACCCAAAAAAAAAAAAAAAGAGGGTGAAAAGAATCCTTGAAAAGTCTGTCTGGATGGCTTTTCCTGGCAGCAAGTTTATTCCTCCAGGAGCTTCGGAAGACCCTGATTTTCCACATGTTAACATCGTCAGCAAAGCTCGTGGACTGATTTGTGTTCCTCAGATCTGATGAAAGAAAGTTGTTTAGACCCTAAACCTTCCACATGTGTTCATGGCATAATGCGTTCACCCACCCTTCTGCTCACATGCTCCGTGACTGCAAACACCGCTTCTCTGTTCTCTCTTTTAGGCATGTCCAGACACCCTCCAGCCCCTGACATCCCCACCTTCTACCCCCTGTCTCCGAGTGGCGTTGGACAGATCACCCCTCCTCTCGGCTGGTAAGATCCTCCCTGCAACCCCCAGCCAGAGCTTGGACACATTGGCTTCCCTTTTGCCAATGTGCTGTGTGGTTGTTCACACGTGTGGGGTGGTGGGGATTTCACACCCACAAGCAAGGCGCTAAGTTTCTTTCATTTCAATTTGAACGATTAAGAAACACAGCCTTTGAAACGGATTGAATCTGCTTGCTAATATGGGTAGAAAATGACCGTGTAGCCTTTGCTTTGAAGCTTATAGTTTTGTGGAGTGGATTTGTGGCTTTCGGCACTCATTGTGCCTATTCCAAGTTAGTACTCAGGCTTGCTTTTTCTGGGATTTTTGTTTGTTTGTTTTTAACAACTTAAATTTTTGAAACATGAACTTGAGCACATTGTATAACTACTGTTGTTTCCAAGTGGAAAGAAGCCCACCCGATGCCGGAGCAGAGAGAGGTTCAGGTTCAGCGAAATGAAATCATCTTTTAGATGTAAAAAAATAATGCAGCTGATTCCAGTTCAGAGAAGCAAATGCCAATTCGAGGCCTTCATTTTGTTCAGAATCCAAATGCTATTCCTCTTTCCTCATAGTGCTCGTTTATTCCTAAATACATTCTCACTGCTCCCCTCAAGTTCTGTAAAATTCTAAAGGTAAAAGAAATACCTTGTGGGAAGAAGGAGTAGGGGGCGTGCTGCAGCCTGTGCCTGCCTGCTGTCACCAGCAGGCAGCCCCGGCCTGGCCCAGCTTCTCCACTTCCTCCTCCATTCTCCCCATGAAAACAGAGCTGTGACTTCAGCAAATGTCTTTCTCCTTGGTTGGCTTGCTGTCCCCGCAGCTGCATGTGGTGGCCCTGTCTCCCACGTGGACTCTTTGTGTCTGTCCTTGGGCTGGGAAGGCCATGGGGCTCGAGATCCCATGTACACTTTCACACCTCCACTTTTGATTCTGTCTGTCCTTAGCTACTTGGAGGTAGTGATCCTGCTGGGGTTCCTCTCTGGCTCCTGGAAATAGACTCAATAATGATAAATGTGAGAAACAGAAAGAAAAGAGGGAAGGGTGGATTTCTTGCACGGAGAGAAATAACTGGAGTTATCTTTTATTTATTGACTCTTAGCACATGGATAGAAGGGGATAAAGGTACAGTGTCTCTGAAGTATTTACTCTTTTTTATGTAAATGTAAAATTCTATATCCTCCCTTCTCTCACATTCTCAGTTTACTAAGTGAAAGGGGATAGTTCACTATTTTTAGGTCATGGTACATTCAATAAGTTAGGGGTTTGGAGGTTTTTTTGTTTTTGTTTTTTTGCGGAACCGGAGATTGAACTCAGGCCCTTGCACTGGCCAGGGAAGTGCTTATTTTACTGAGCCATCTCCCCAGCACCTCAGTAAGTTTTTGTTTTGTTTTTTGAGATAGGGTTTTGCTGTGTAGTTCAGGCTAGCCTTGAACTCATGGTGATCCTCCTGCCTCAGCCTCCCAGCTGCTGGGATTACAGCTATAGGCCACCTTGTGGGGCTTCAGTAAACTTTTGTGAAGGGCCCACTTCCTTCAGAGTACTGCTGGGCTGGAGAGGGGAAAGACAAAGACAAGTGTTGCTAGGCTGCTCGCTTCCCTCATGGAGGGAGGGAAAGCTCTCCTCCGGGGCTCAGAGCTTGATCTGGTTGGGGGTGGGAGGGGAGGTCCCCCGTCTGAAGAGACATGGTGGTGTGTGACACCCCACCGATGCCGCCCCACTCCGGTGCTGGGTGGCCATGGTGTCGCGTCATTGACGGCTCCTCTCTTCTGTGACCTCAGGCAAGGTCAGCCTGTTTACCCCATCTCGGGTGGATTCAGGCAGCCCTACCCATCCTCCCTGTCGGTCGACACCTCCATGTCCAGGTAGGTGGGGTGGCCCTCGTGCTTGCATCCTGCGCCCCGCTTGCCCCAGCCCCAGCCAGCAGGGCGCATCCCCGCCTGCGTGTGTGTGCTGTGTGCCTGGCTCCCACCCAAGGTGTCACTGCGGGGTGATCGCACAGGTGGCAGCACTGCCTGGGGAACCGAGGGGGCGTGGCCAGAGGAGCTCACCCAATCTTGGTGCAGGCGGGCCTGGGACGCACTAGTTGGGTCTGAGCTTCCTCCGGTTTGCTTCCGCTGAGCAGAGTTGCATCTGTAACGCAGCAGAGTTTCTAAATGGCCCAGGACCGCGGGGACAGGGCCACAGGCAGTGGCACATTTGCGCACATTGCTCAGGGCATGTGTGGACCTGCCCTGAGTGCTGGCAAGGTCACAGTGCCTGCTGTGCACCCGAGGGCTGCTCTGTGTTGCTTTGCTTCTGGAGAGGACGCGCACCTGCTGGCGCGCACACACTCCTGTGCTGTCTGCGTGTGCTGCGTGGCTTTCCGGGTTTTGAGTATCCCCTGCAGGGACTTGGCACGTGGGGTCTTAGTAGGCTGCCAAGCTGCCTTTTTCATATGGGCATGAACCTTGCCATTTCTTGGGGAACTTCAGCTTCAAGAGAAAATAAAGATAAAATGTGGTTGTACGTGTGTACATACGCATACACGTGATTTGTTTAGTGAGTCCTCAATTTAGCTGGCTGGGGTGGAGAAACAAAATTATTATTCTACCCCCTAAAGTACCTTTGTACACTTTAATGCAATAAGAACTGTGGGTAGCAGGGATTTCAGTCATATATTTTTAAAAATAGTACACGTAGCAGTGCATCATTATTTTTTTGCCAAATAGTTGTATTTTTACCATGCCTTCTTAATATTCAAAGAAATTCGTTTCTGGAATATTACATATCCGGGCAGAGTTTCTTCTTAGATGAAGGAATTAATGGCACAGGACGTGATGAAAGACCTGAGACTGTTGTCCTTGTGGAATTTAATGTTTACTTTAAAACAGTTTGAAAAGCAAGACTGTAAGGCACAGCCATGTCGCCACAGAGCTCTTGTGAGAGGTCGGCATTTTTCCTACACAGCAGCTTTCTTCCCTGTGTTTGCTGGCCACAGGTTTGCTAGGATTCTTCTGCAGTTCTGTGCAAGCACCCGCAGGTCACAGCCTTGCGCAGGCGCAGTTGCTACCTCAATGCAGAATGGTAGACCTCCCTGAGGTGAGGTCGTTCCCTTAAGTCTGTCATCAGGTTTCCATAGCTGCGGAACTGTCAGGCATTACTGCATCTTCATAGGACAGTTTAGAAGCTGAGACTGGAAGCCTGGACAAATGGGAAACGGAGAGAAAGCCTTCCTGTTCCTTTCCTCACCTGCCCTGCTATCGTGCCGCAGGCCTCACTGTCCGACATGAATGCGGAGGCCAACAATGTGAGAAAATTTCATGCAGTGGTTTACAGATGTAGGCTGAGGCTTTTAAATAAGATGTCTGTCACTTACATCTAAAAATCATTTGAAAAGCTACATCTTAATAAAGTGTTATATATTTTCATTATTTCTCTTATTTACATTCTTACATGAAAACTGCTATGTAAGAAAAACGATTTTTTTTTCCTCATCCCATGACATACCACCCTCACATGAGAAATAGCAACTTCTACTTAGTTCTGAAAAAAAAAAAAAAAAAAAACAACTATGGAGAATAATTCTATGTTTTCAACTAGATACAGAAAGAAGAAATGAACTCTCAGCCCACAGTAAGGTGTAGTTAACCCTCCATGGAGAGCTGTGTCTCCCCCAGTAGCCCACCTGCTCCTGGCTTTGGCTGCCAGGGCCCACGCATACACTGTTCTCTCTCTCTCCCTCATAGGTTCTCCCATCACATGATTCCTGGTCCTCCTGGTCCCCACACAACTGGCATCCCTCATCCAGCTATTGTCACACCTCAGGTCAAACAGGAACACCCCCACACCGACAGTGACCTAATGCACGTGTAAGTACAGGGCACCCCTGTCCAGCACCTGCCGCTGTCCCTCCCCCTCTGCATCCATCTGCCCAGAAGGCTGTGTCCCTGAGCACAGCATGGAGACCTGGTCCTAAGGCCGAGAGGTCCATGGCTGTGTGAGGTGGGAATGTTCCAAAGCAGACTGAAGAATTGAGCCCGGCTGGAGTTGAACTTGGCCCAGAAAACTAGGGACCTGGAGGGCCTCTGAGTGAAGGAATTGAGGTTTGCCTCATGGCCTTCCAGAAACACACTGACCCCAGTTTGTGGCTCCTGCAGCACCAAACTCAAGGAAGAACCACCAACAGAGCCCAGGGTCCCTGCAGACAGGCGCTGCCTCAGACTGCGAGGGCAGGAGGTTCCAATGGCCTAGAAAAGCAGGAACTGGGCCTCCTCATAGTGTGGCGTCTGTGTTGGGGACAAGGAGTGGAGGACGGCAGCAGCATGTGCTGGTCCATGAAGCTTCCACTGATATGTGCACAGGCAGCCGGGCTGTGTGTGTGCACATGCATGCGTGTGTGTGTGTGTGTGTGTGTGTGTGTGTTTGTGTTTGTGTGTTCGGGAGAAGAGTCAGAAAGCTTAGTAGGGGCCAGGGAGATGGCTCAGTAGAATAAGCACTTCCCTGGCAAGCCCAAGGGCCTGAGTTCA
>NDGM010235133.1:0-14119 GCA_002564305.1 Octomys mimax | reverse complement strand
CCACATGCCAGCCAGCCCCGCCCCCTGGTGGGCTGAACTGGCCACACACACACACAAAAAAAATTAAAATAAAAAAATAAAATAAAATAAAAAGCTGCTCCCTCTCCCTCCCCTGAGGCCTGGCGAGCTTCCCACCAGTGAGCCACCCCTGGCCCTTCAGTGTCCTCCATCAACTCCAAATGAAACGCATGCCCCCCAGGAAAAGTACTCGGGCAGAAACCCCCAGGAAGGCCGGAGCTGGGCAGCAGGCATCCGGCCATGCTCAGGCTCTGCCTAGTTCCCAGGACCAACTCTGGATTCTTGAGGGACCTGAGGCCTGGGGTGGCTTGGTCAAGGTCATAGCAAAGGGACTAGAGGGACAGGGCCTGGAATGGCTTTTTTGCCTTGTGGGCCAGACTTTTGGTGAATGGGCATAGATCCAGGACTGACCTGACTTGTTTTAATTTGGTTACTGATTTTTAAGTTTTATTATTACTTTATTATTTTTTAATTTGGTTGTTATAGGGTCTCATTACACAGCTAGGACTCATAGTGATTCTCGTGTTTTCAGCCTTCCCAGCGCTGGGATTACAGGCCTGCACCACCACGCCCAGACTCTGGCCAGCTCAGCCTGTCAGCATGTGGTGCTGGGATCGAACGGAGGTCCCTGTGCTTGCCTAAGCTTGCCTAAGCAGGTGCTTTAGTCTGCTGAGCTATCTCGCCGGCCCTTGTTTTATTATTTTAAAAACAAATGATTCTGAGCAGCAGCATCCGAGCAGTAACACCTTGAGAATACTGAAGGCTGACCCATAGGGTTCAGGAGTTCCAGACCAACATGGGCAAAATAGCAAGAAGTCTCAGAACTACATGGTGGGTGACTGGGAGGATGGCTGGGTGGAAGAGCTGCTGTGTGGCATGCGTGAGTTCCTGGCTTCAGCCTCCACAAAAGAGAATGATGGTGTGCGGCACACCACTCACTCCAGCATTCTGGAAGGCTGAGGCAGGAAGATTGCAAGTTTGAGTACAGAGTAGGCAATTTAATCACATCCTGTCTCAAAAACAACAATGGCGTGGTCGCACATGCCTGTAAGCCCAGCACTCAGGAGGCCAAGGTAGGAGGATCCCCTGAAGTGTGAGGTCAGCTTGGGCTACTTAGTTCAAGGCTCTCCTGAACTACATAGTGAGATCCTGTCATAAAACACCAAGAGTAAGTAAACAGCAGCAACAGAATAGGGTGTACGGGTGTAGTTTAGCGGGGAGACCCTGGGTTTAATCCTCAACACCAGGACAAAACAATACAGTAAAATCAGATCTCACATGAAAACTCAGACTGTTTTGAAGATCTGGCAATTTAGAACCCGCTTTTCCGCTTTTCTGAAAGGGGCAACCCAGCTATAGACACTTCTCTCCAGGGCGCAGCCAGGAGCCACGGCTAGGCTAAGCCAGAAGTGCGCCTCCGTCCCTGGACACGGCTCTCCACCCCGGGCTGAGAGGACGGAACCCCAGCGCACTCCAGGACCGGGAAAGTCCCGGCGGGCTTCCCAGAGGAGGTGACAACGACCCAGGAGGGGGACCGCCCTGTGCGGCGCCACGCCCCAGACGCCCTGGCGGCGGCGCTGTCCCTGGTCCTGACGCCGGGAGACCCAGAGGGACCCCGCGACCCGTACCCCTCGCGGCCACTGTGCACGCCACACCTTCGTCGGAGGGGCCCCCCTTTGAGGACAGACTCAAGACCCGAGGACAGAGGGGCGGAGCCACGCGTCGGCCTCCGGGAACCCCCGCGCGGCGGGGAAATCCGCTTGCCGCGGCCCCGCCCAGCGCTTCGCCCCGCCCCGCGCCGCCCCCTTGCTCGGCTCCCGGCGCGGCCAGGCGGGGCTCGGCCATGTCGGGCCCGCGGGCCGGCTTCTACCGGCAAGAGCTGAACAAGACAGTGTGGGAGGTGCCGCAGCGGCTGCAGGGCCTGCGCCCCGTGGGATCGGGCGCCTACGGCTCGGTCTGGTAGGGCCAGGCGGGGTCCCGCGTGGAGAGGAATCCGCTGTGGGGAGGGATGGCGGCGCGGGAAGGGGCCCCGCGTGGGGCGGGGTCCAGGAGTGGCGAGGAGTCCCCCACAGAGAGGGGGTCCCGGAGTGGAGAGGGGGCTTGCGTGGGGAGGGGCTGCTTCGTCTCTGACCCGGTCCGTGCGCCGCGGCGAATGAATGGGGGGACGATGTGCGCGGGAAACTTTCCTTCCCACGCAGCCCCCCTTCTCCCCCAGGGGTCCCTGTATTGGGAGCAAGCCTGTGCTCACAGCGGAGCCAGGCCCTGAGCAGCCACCCTTGTTTCTCTCCGACCAGGGCCAGATCGTCGTCGGGGCCTAGCGGTACCCCTAACCCGGGCAAGTGCTATTGTTTGGAAGAGCCGGGCGGAGGGAGTCAGGACCCCTCCCCTAGGATAGCTTCCCGCGGGTCCCGCCTCCGCCCCACTTTTTTAGGCGACTCAAGACTCCACACTCGGTTTAGGCCTGACAGAACGAGGCCTGCCTTTCCCCCTGCAATCTTTAGGGAGCGTCTACACCCCACCCTAATTTTGCCTTAGCCAAAGGTGCCCTAGAATCTTCAGGTGCTAGGGCACAGGACTAGGGTGAGGTCTGCCCCCCACCTCTGCACCCAGGTTGCAGGACTAGTGCACAATCTCAGTTTGCAGCTGTAGTGTTTGCAGAGAGGTTGAGCAAGGGTGTGGACATTGAGATGGGATCCCAGCACTGTGGGTTTCCTAAGGGGCCAGTGCCAGGTGGCTGCTGCCCAAGGTGAGCATGGTGGGGCAGAAAGGCACGGGTGTCAGAAGTGCCTGAGGAACAGGTTCCTTCAGACCCTTGGAGGCCCAGCTGGGACCTGCCTGCCACCAGAACCTCAGGCAGGCCAGGGCAGCTGTCCATCTCTAAGACCTCGAGGGCAGGGGAAAGACCCTTTCTAAGGGTTTAAGATCTGTATTGGCAATGTGACAATGGCCAGCAAGGACTCGCGTTTGGGTTCACCACCTGGGAGCTCCCTGGGGGGTAAGATTCCCCCCGTGAGGTGGAGCTGTCTCTCTGTATCCCTGGTTCTGTTTACTACGATTCACTGCTCAGGTGTTGGGGGGTATTTCCTGGTCACCTGACTACAGACAAAATGAGGCAAAAGAGCCCCCTGCACCCTACCAGCGGCTGAGCCCTCACCCCATGTCCCAGCAGGGACTTGAACCTTTCCCTGTTGGCTCATGGCCCTGGCTGTCTTCCCTCCACCAGCCCCTGTGTTCCAGGGCAGAAGACAAGCACCAGCCCAGGGACGCCCCCCTCACCTGCTTCCTGGCTGTGTGCTGACCCTGAGTGCAGTGGGATTTGAAGTAGGGCAGGGGCCTTGCCATGTTTGCCTTGGAGGAGCAGGGAGGGAATCGAGGACAGACAGGAGGCCTGCAGAGGAGGACGCAGCCCTGGGGAGTGGGGCCAGAGGCCACCTCAGCTAGATACTGCTTGCTGTCCAGTAGGAATACTACAAATGAGGGTGTAGTTATCATCTATGGTTGGGCATGGGGGTGCACTCCTGTGTCCCCAGTTATTCTGGAATGTCCCTGTAGCCAACC
This sequence comes from Octomys mimax, assembly GCA_002564305.1. NCBI lineage: Eukaryota > Metazoa > Chordata > Mammalia > Rodentia > Octodontidae > Octomys > Octomys mimax. The sequence goes on along the minus strand of NDGM010235133.1, from coordinate 10,543 downwards.
TGGGTTGCATAATGAACCCTGGCTCAAAACACCAAACCAAACCCAAAACACCACCTCCGGGAGGGGGAGATGGCTCAATGGAGTAAGTGCTTGCTTGGCAAGCGCAGGGGCCTGAGTTCAATTTCCGGTTCCACCAAAACCAAAAAACAAACAACGACAACAACAACAACAAACACCTCTGGCTGGTCTCCCTGTATTTTGAAAAATGCAGAACTACTGGGCCCAGAGGACTTGAGGGTGCTTTACAATTTCTTGGTAAGCCTCCTCAGTCCACAAGGTGCACCGAGTGGGCGGGCCAGTCGCTATCTCACAGCGAAGCCTGGCGTGGGTCCAAAGGACGAGAAGGTGGGGCGCGGAGCAGATGGTGAGCTGGGGGCAGTCGGGATGGGCACCAAGGCCCAGCCTGCCCGAGCACCATCTATCTCCTCACTCGCCCCCCTTGCAGTTCGGCCTATGACGCGCGGTTGCGGCAGAAAGTGGCGGTGAAGAAGCTATCTCGTCCCTTCCAGTCGCTAATCCACGCACGGAGGACGTACCGTGAGCTGCGGCTGCTCAAGCACCTGAAGCACGAGAATGTGAGGGCTTGGCCTGTGGGGTAGACCTAAGGGCAGGACCTAGGGGTGAGTTGGGGAGGGCGCGCCCAAATGGACCAATGGGGGGCGGATTGGTGGAGGGCGTGGCCGAGAGAAACCAGTGAGTGTCCCCCACCGAGCTACACGGCAGAGCCAGTGCAGTGAGGTGGAGCCAACACGCCCTTGAGCCCACCTAGGCGGAGCCTGGGGCTGAACCCTGGCCCGCCTCTCCACCTGTGTAGGTAATCGGGCTCCTGGACGTCTTCACCCCAGCCACTTGCATTGAGGACTTCAGCGAAGTGTGAGCCAGCCCAGAAGGCAGCTCCAGCTCAGGCAGCCCGGTCGGGGAGGGGCGGTCGGCCTTGACCTGATTCCTGACCCTGCCGCAGGTACTTAGTGACCACCCTGATGGGCGCCGACTTGAACAACATCGTTAAGTGCCAGGCACTGAGCGACGAACACGTCCAGTTCCTCGTGTACCAGCTGCTACGTGGGCTGAAGGTGAGGGCACAGACTTGGGCTGGGTCCTGGCCTTCGTGGGCTGGGCTCACCGCAGCCTTCCTTCCTGCAGTACATCCACTCGGCTGGGATCATCCACCGGGTAGGTGCCGTCGCGGGTGTGGGTCCCGGGTGCTCTGCCTGCGCTCACGCCCCGCCCACCCTGCAGGACCTGAAGCCTAGCAACCTGGCAGTGAATGAAGACTGCGAGCTCAGGGTGAGGGGCGCTTGGGCTGGGGGGTGGGGGGGGGGTGCCTGCAGAGTTTGAGCTTGTGGTCCCCCCAGATCTTGGACTTCGGGCTGGCACGCCAGGCAGACGAGGAGATGACTGGATATGTGGCCACACGCTGGTACCGCGCACCAGAGATCATGCTGAACTGGATGCACTATAACCAGACAGGTGCAGTCCAACCTATGCTGGGAGCCTCTGCAGGCTGGGCACAGACTAGGGGAGTGAGCTCAAAGCCTGAGGATCCTGGAAGGCAGGCCCAGTCTTAGGGCACAGGCAAGGTTACCCGGTTTTCAGAGGAGCCTGTAACATGGTGGGTGTCTCTTACTCCTGGGACCTGAGTTCACTCTCCCCTCTGTTCCAGGCTGGGCACAGGAGGAAGGGCTCTTCTATCATGGGTTTGTGTGTGACTCTGGGTCACGGGGCTGGCTCCTCCTAGCTCCAAGGAGGAACTGAGGGTGGGCAGACTGACGCAGCCTTCCCACCTTTCCTCACAGTGGACATCTGGTCTGTGGGCTGCATCATGGCTGAGCTGCTCCAGGGAAAGGCTCTCTTCCCCGGAACTGATTGTATCCTTGGCCCAGGCTGGGGAGCAGGGCAAGCTGGAGTCTCTTTCTACAGGGTGGGGGTGGGCTGCGGCCTGTTTGTCTGTCCTTTGCCATGCTACCCTCATTTCCCTGCTCTCTGTGCACTTCCCCACGCCCCAGGGGTTGGGGGCTGGTGAAGGTCCATGGCTGGTCAGTAGGTGTTTCCTGAGCCAGGTAGACATTGACCAGCTGAAGCGCATCATGGAGGTGGTAGGGACACCTAGTCCTGAGGTTCTGGCAAAGATATCTTCAGAGCATGTAAGTCTGTGTCCAGCTAGCCACCTTTGATAACCAGGAAGAGGCTGTGGGGCATGAAGATGGATGGGCACCATATGGGGAACATGGGCAGGGTGAAATAGGCCCAGGCTAGGCATCCAACCCTTTCAGGGGAACAGGTGAAAGGGGAGAGTGTCAGTGGTGTGAGGGTCAGTGAGGGCAAAGTCACAGCACCCACAAAATGTTCTAGCTAATGGCAGCAGGGTGGGTGGGGCAAAGAGCACTCTGGCTCCTGCTCCTACATGCCTCTGAGCCCCAGTGAGGAACTCAGCCACAGATCCCAGGAGGTGGTCTCTGGTCTCTCTGGCTTCTGCCCAGACTGTTGGAGTGAGTGAATCAGGGTTCTCTGGCCAAGGAGGTAGGAACCAAGCAGTCCTCCAGGCCCTTCTTATGTACCCCCAGGCCCGGACATACATCCAGTCCCTGCCCCCCATGCCCCAGAAGGATCTCAGCAGCATCTTCCATGGAGCCAACCCCTTGGGTGAGGACTGGCCCTGGGGCTAGGCTGGGCTCCACCTCTGGCCCAAGATGTGGAGCTGACCCTTTCCATTGGCCCCTTACAGCTGTAGACCTGCTTGGGAGAATGTTGGTGCTGGACAGTGACCAGAGGGTCAGTGCCGCAGAGGCCCTGGCCCATGCATACTTCAGCCAGTACCATGACCCAGATGATGAGCCGGAAGCCGAGCCCTATGATGAAAGCGTTGAAACCAAGGACCGAACACTGGAAGAATGGAAGGGTGGGCACAGGGCAGCCATGGAGAGGCGGGGCCGTGCCTAGGGCCTGAGGGCTGTTTCTGCTGGAGTGAGGTTCACCTGTTTCTTCAGGAGATCTGCTACTCCCAGCATGGTTGTGGGGGTCAGCCCAGGGCAGCTGGGTGGAGGCTGCTCCCAGAGGGAGGGGCTGAGGTGGCACAAGCTCACCTTTTCCTTCACTCCCAGAGCTCACCTACCAGGAAGTCCTCAGCTTCAAGACCCCGGAGCCTCCGCAGCTGCCTGGCAGCCTGGAGATCGAGCAATGAATGAGACACTGCACAGGGCCACACTGCAGCCTGGGGGACCTGAGCCACCCCCTTCCTCAGCCCTCACCCTAGCCTGGGCGCTCTTCCCGAGAGGGGAGTCTACATATGTGTGAGCACAAGCCTGTACCTACCATGTGTTAAAGTCTGAGCAGAAGTGTCCCTGGGCCTCCTTGGGCCTCCCATCCTGTCCCAGCAACTAGGTTCTCCATGAGACCTCACAGTGGGGAAACCTGGATGCCCAAGAAAAAGGCCTCCCTGGGACTGTGTCTGGTCCCTATCTCCTCCACCTCAAAGGGTATTGGGAGTGGAGGGAGTCCTAAGGGGCCGGAAGCCTGGAGTCTCAAAGGGAAGGTGGTGATTAGAGCTGCTCCAGGTGGAGAGAGGGGAAGGGAAGTCTTAGAAACTACCAAGACCTGCCACAAGTTGGCCAGCACAAGGCCTGTGCCTACCAGGCTGGGAAAGATCCCTCTGAGAACAGCAGGGCAGGAACTACTACCAGATGTCCAGTCAACAGGCCTGTAGCCTTGTGCTTGTCTATGGTGCATATAGGCACCCGTGCACTCCTGGTGTACAGGTATAAGGGCATGTGTAGGCTTGTGTGAATCTGTGGGAGCCCAAGCCCCACTCTGGCAAGGGGCCTGAGTTGCTGTGGTCTCACTTTTGCCTGCCCTACCCCCAGCTCCTGGTGCCCAAGGGATGCTGAGTCTGGCCCTGCTGGGCATAAGTCTAGAGCTCAGGGGCCCTGAGGTATCTGCATGAGAAGGGCCCAGTCTTCCTCCTTGGGCATGACGGCTACTAAGGCTTCTGAGGCAAGAGGACACAGTGCTACCTAGGGCTGGTGAAGCGTGGGACCTAACCTTGAGGATGTTAAGGCAGGCAGAGCATGTGGATGTGGGCCTGAACACTCCTCTCTGGCCTTGGCCAAGACTGGACAAACGCCTGTCTGCTTGCTACCTCTGTTCACTGTTGTGGCCCTGAAGCCAGAGATCTGGGGTGCTCTGGTATGTGGGCCAGCCCTTGTCTTTCCTTCTCTCTACAAGGAGCTGACCAGTAATCTCTGGGATGGAACCCTGCTTAGAGATATTTTAGGGGAGTGACTCCTCTCTGGAGAGGGGGTGACCTCTTGCCTCCAGGGACCCAGGGAGGGCCAGATGTCAAGTGCCTGCACCAGAGGTGCACAATAAAGGGGGTTCCCTCTTGTTTAGTCTGTGTCCGAGGTTCCAGACTGCACCCTCACAGTCCCTGCTGCTTGGAGGCAGCAGCTAGCCAGATCTCCACACTACACAGCTTCAGGCTGTCTGGCTCCCCGAGATCCACACTGGCTAGACTCTGTGATCCTCCAGTGAGACCATCAGCACCCTTGCTGCTCCCTGGGCCTGAGGGACCAGGGGAGGATGAGAACAACTCTGAGGGGAATTGGATGTGATGGCCATTCACTGACCACACCTGCCCTGTATGGAGGGACACTGGGTCCTGGCCTAGGTGCTGTCCTTCCCCTCACTCAGTGTTCAGGGTAACTGGCTGGGGTCAGTGGCTGCCTGTGGGAGTCAGGTCTGGGCTGCCTTGGCTGCTAGACCTGAGTATCAGAAATAGCTGCTTTTTCCTTCCTGTTTAAGAACAAAGGGATTCAAGGATAGCTGCTGCTCCTGCACCTCATGACTGGGTACAGGCTGTGTGTGCTCTGGTTTTGTGTCCTGGATCTCCAGAAGTATGGGCAATGTTGGGCTGGTCCTGGGGGACAGCCCTGAAAACCAGGATGGGCCAAGTCCTGTGTTTAGACATGTATGATAGAGTGGAGCAGAGTCCTGCCCCATCTTGGGAGCCTGATCTGACACTGGCTCGTGGGCCCCCACAGAGATTAAGAACAGCATAGGGGCTACCTGGAGGGCACAAAGGGTACAGCACACAGGTGTCTATAGTCTGAGTGGCCCCAGGCTGCCTCTGCTGGCTGTCACAGGCAGCTTCTGAATGGGCCAGTCACCAGCCACAGCCCAGGTGCAAAGCTGCCCTGGCCCAGTCTGGCTGCTGAGCTGCTGATTCATGGCAGGCGGGCGGGGTAGGGCCCCAGGGATCCTGTTACCATCAGCCCAGTGGGTTCCTGGGGGGCGCTCCATGTGCCCCCTCAGGCTGACATCTGGCAGACACAGCTTCAAGAGTGGGCTTTGAAGGAGGGTCTGTGCAGGGATAGGACGAGTGGGGCCCCAGATGCTTGGAGGAGGCACCCCACATGCCAGACAGGGAGAGATGTGGGTGGAAAAGAGCCCTGGTAGACCTACACAGCACCAGCTTTCTGCTCGTGGGGGTTGGCGATAACCTCAGAGATGGGGTTAGAGATGCACCCTGAGTGTAGGACAGCAGACCTTCCTATGGAAAGGGGGAGACCCCCACACTGGAGACACAACCAGCCCCAGAGCGGGGGTGGGCGGGCATTCTTGGAGGTAGAGTAGGAGAGTGATTTTCAGAACATAGGCCAGAAGGTGGGGGCTGGGTGAGCTGCGATAGGAATGGTGTTGGGCAAGTGATAGCGACGGCAGGATGGGGGTGAAAGCCAATGGGCTCAGGCTGTTTAGGCTGGACCCAGTGCCCCTCCCTGGGGGGTTAGAAAGTACCGGAGACCCTGAGCACACCCAGGGCGGAGGTCGGGGGTGGGGCCACGCGCCCTCCCTCAATCCCTCAACCCCCTAGCCAGGCCACACCGGCGGCCTCGGATTTCCGGAGGGGCAGAGCACCGGGTCACGTGCGCGGGGCGCGGGGGCCGGTTGGTCCGCGGGCGGGGGAGGGGCTGGAGCAGCTGGCGGGCGCCAAGGAGACCACCGCGGAGCGGCGCGCAGTCTGCCTTCGGGTGCCGGGTGGGCCCAGTTCCGCGTGGGCTGGCGCGATGAGTTCGCCGCCGCCCGTGCGCAAGGGCTTTTACCGCCAGGAGGTGGCAAAGACAATGTGGACGGTGCGCGCCGAGTACCAGGACCTGCAGTCCGTGGGCTCCGGCGCCTACGGCGCCGTGTGGTGAGCGCGGGGCGGCGGGCGGCGGTCAGGGGCGCGGGGCCGCGCTAAGTCCCAGTCCGCCTGCCTGCCCGCCCGCAGCTCGGCCGTGGACAGCCGTTCCGGCGCCAAGGTGGCTATCAAGAAGCTGTACCGGCCTTTCCAGTCCGAGCTGTTCGCCAAGCGCGCCTACCGCGAGCTGCGTCTGCTCAAGCACATGCGGCACGAGAACGTGAGTGCGCGCGCCCGCCAGGACTGCCCACCCGCGCGCTGCGCAGCCCAGGCAGCCTGCGCACCAGGAGGGAGCGAGGGCCCCACGGCCGGACCGCCTCTGCTCCTCGCCTTGCCTTAGGGCTGTGTCTGGCTCCAGCCCACGCGCTGGTCAAGGGGCAGTGACATGCCCAAGTCAGGGGTCCTCCAGCTTTTACCCTGGTGCGGTGGCCCTTGGCTTGGACCTCTTTCTGTGTGACGTTGACTTGTGGTCTGACCTTCCCACCGCCCATCACATCTGAGCCTGGTATCGAGGTCAGAGAGCACGTTCCTACGCAGAGGAGGGTCGTCCTGGAGGGGCATCTGCCTCTTCCACACTTTAGGCCTGCTCAGCCTTGATGCCTCTCTCCCAAAGCAGGTGGCACTCCACAATACAGGGCAAGGCCAGGCTTTTTGACTGCCAAAGTAGAACCGTGCCACAGTGGGCTGTTTGTGTCGTTGAAAGCTATAAAGTGTTCACCATCCCTGCCCCAGGGGTTGAAGAGGGCTTGGGAGCTGGTGCTTAGGGAGCATCACACAGTCACTGCCAGGTCAGGGTGGGTCTCTTTCCAGACCTGTCCGTGAGATCCACAGCACTGCCCCTGGGCCTCTCCAGTGGCCACTACTGACTGTAAGAGCAGCTCTCATTGTGAGGAGCTCTTTCTTCCAGCTTTTCCTGTAACGGTGCATTCAGTCTTTCCCCAATGTCTGGGCAGCCATACCTAGGCTTTAGGGCTGCCAGTTCTTGGGAGAATGAGGCCCTGTGTCCACAGATTGATAGAGCCCTATGACTCTTGGCCCTGTGTAGCTTCTCTGGTAGATCTCCTGTTCTCTTAGGCACCCCATGTCTGCCCTGGCCCTGGGCTTGGCCCGGCCTTTCCATATGATGTCCATTTGTGGCCAGGTCTCCATATCAATACCTGCCCCCAGGCCTTGACCTGTTGGGGTCACCCACATGGTGCTAAGGGCCTACTCTCCCCACTAGGCCCCAGCCCTATCTGCAGCTGGACACTGCTGCTTCCAGGATGTCTTGAATCTAAGCTGGGAGGCTCTGCCTACCACACCGCACTCCTATGGGGAAGCTGAAGCCCAGAAAGGCTGAGTGCTCCACTCGGGACAGGGACCTGCCACATGATCTTCCTTGGTCACTTTGGGCCTGGCCTCCTTCCTTCCTGCTCTGGGCCTCTGTTTTTATCACAGAGGGGCAGAAGTTTTGTCCCTCTGACAGAACTACCTTAGCCTTCAGGACCTGGTTCCCTGTCCTGGAGCTTTGCTGGGCACTCCACCAGGCCCTTTGCTTCCTTGCATTCTGGCCTCATGGGGTCACCCAGCTGTCCTCCACCTCCTGGCCTTTCTGTTCATTCCACTGTATGCCCACAAGGCAGGTAGGGGCTCATGTTCACTGTCACACCCTGCTTTAAACCCTTTTGCTGTGGCTCTTGGACATGAAGCCAGACTTTGTGTATGTGCATATGTGTGAGTCTTGCCCTGGCCTCTCTCTGCCCTCTCATTGGCTCCTCCTGGCCTGGGCCTTGGCCCTCCTGCGTTCTCTACACACATGCACATGCACACCCTGCTTCTCAAACTCAAGGGGTTCTCCCTCTAGTCTCAGCCACTGTGTGTGACCTCTGCTGCCACACCCACCTGGCCCTCCAGCTGCTCCATGCACAGCCCTCAGGGCCCCTGCACACCCTGTCACCCTCCAGTCCTAGGGTAGCCAGTGTCACAGTGGCTGGCTGATGTCTCCTTTAACTGGAATCTCTTAAGTGCTCAGGTCTGCCTGGTCACTGTGCTGCTGCCTGACCTTGCTCCCAGAGGGGCCTACTCGATGCTGGCTCTTTCCAAGGGGCTGAGCCCATCTTGGTCCTGAGTTGGCTTGGTTGGGGGCAGAACAAGGCAGAGGGAAGGCAAAAGAGCTGGCCCTCTGGGACTCCTGGGAGCTAGCCCAGACATGGGGCTGCCCCTTCCTGAGAGGATCCTCGCTGTCACCATCCAAAAATAGTCTGGGTCTGTGGGCAAGTGTGCCAGGGCTGTGCCATGCTGCCAGTGGGCACAGACAAGGACAGCTGCAGGGGAGGAGGGTCCTGCCACCCTGGGGGCAATGCTGGGACCAACATCATTTGTGTGTCCCCAACTCTGCCCGATACCCTGCCTCCAGGTGATCGGGCTCCTGGATGTGTTCACTCCTGATGAGACGCTGGATGAGTTTACAGACTTGTGAGTGCCATCTGGGCCTGCCAGGCAGGCTGGGGGAGGCATGAGTGGCTCCAGGGTGGGGGCTTCCTTCAAGTTCTGGGTTGGCTTGTGGCCACCTTACATCACAGTCTGCGCTACATCCCTACTGCTCCTGTGGCCTGGTGGATCTGGGGCCTTCTGCCATCTCTATGACTGACACCTGGCCCCTCACAGTGCCAGAGGTGTGAACCTTGGACTTGGTGTTTGTGAACAGGCAGGGCCCGTGCTCACGACCCTGGCACCAGTGCGTGAGCTGAAACCAAAGCTGCTGACCTTTGTTGACAGAGGGGGCAGACATAGCCAGGAGGCCTCCTCTGCACCTGCCCTGAGGAGCCTGTCCTGTGTGGTGTTCCACTGGGCTTAGACTGCAGTTGGCGGGAAGCCTGGGTGGGTCTAGGAAGGGCTGAGGGGGCAGCAAGGTCCTTGTTGCCTGGCTGGCAAAGATCAAGGTCCCACACTAGACCAAGTGTCCTTTGGGGTTGCTAATGCCACTCCATCTTCCCCTCCCCTTGTAAACCCATACTTCAGACTCAAGGGTCCCCTCCAGGCCCTCTGTACTGGCCCCTTCAGCTGGATGTTCAAAAACCATAGTGCTCCATGCTGGGAGTAGGGAGGCTGGAGTGGGTATGGTGGGTGCATGTTTGAGAAGGTGGGATCATTCTGAGAGTGACAGGTGGGGCCTGGTGGATAGAGCTGGCATAGCATGGTAGGGGTGGTGGCAGCCTGAGGCTGGGAGGATGGCTGTTGCAGGGGGGCACTTGGGGGAGCTCCTTTTAGAGTGGGTCTTCTAGGGTCTGAGCCTGGGCCCTGTCCACTAATGCCCCCCTTCCCACAGCTATCTGGTGATGCCATTCATGGGCACAGATCTGGGCAAGCTCATGAAGCATGAGACACTGAGTGAGGACCGCGTCCAGTTCCTTGTGTATCAGATTCTGAAGGGGCTGAAGGTGGGGGCCTGCAGGGGCAGCCAGAGGAAGGGGCTGGCAGGGCTCTGGTGCGGGTCCCTGCACTGACAGCTGCTGGCTCCTCCCCACAGTATATCCATGCCACTGGAGTCATCCATAGGGTAAGTCCCCTTCCCAGGCTGTGAGCATGAGAGCGGCTCCATCCCCGTCTCCATTTCCCACATGTAAGAGGGGTCCAGTGGGGTGTCTGCTTGGGGGTGCATATGGGGCCCCATGCATGGCCCCATTGCCAGCAACCCTTGAAGGGCTGTAGGGGCAAAGGGCCAGTCAGGCCCTGTCCAGTGGGCCCTGTGGGTATCACACCAGCCCTTGGCCATGCATATGCTCAGGTCATAGGGCACAGTGACCTCTCCTCTGCCTAGGACCTGAAACCTGGCAACCTGGCTGTGAACGAGGACTGTGAGCTGAAGGTGTGGCTGGAGGGGAGGATGACCAGGGCAGGGTTCAGGGTCCTGTCTACCTGCTAGGCAGAGGCAAAGACCCAGGGCATTTGGGCTCAGGCTGAGCTGCTGAAGGCATGATAAGGTACTTGGAGTGCCACTGGGCACATTCCGTACCTGTCTCAGTGAGGTGGGGGGCACTCTGTTCCCATGCTTGGCCCAGGCCGGGCTGTAGAGATCCCCCGACCTGGGCTGGGCACGGTGGAGCAGGGTGAGCGCTCTGGCACCTGTCCCTGGGTGGGTCTGTCTGGGTACACTGGCCACTGGGAGGACCCAGGGAGAAACCTTGGGGCCCAGGTCCCTTGGGTTCTCTGGGACCATGTTATCTCTTCCACTCCTTGGGTCCCCAATTCTTTCTTCAGATCCTGGACTTTGGCCTGGCCCGACAGGCAGACAGTGAGATGACGGGATATGTGGTGACCCGGTGGTACCGGGCACCTGAGGTCATTTTGAATTGGATGCGCTACACACAGACGGGTGAGTCCCCCCCCCCC
>NDGM010234995.1:0-12055 GCA_002564305.1 Octomys mimax | reverse complement strand
TTTAGCTCACAGTTAGTGGAAGTTTCAGTCCATACTCAGCTGGCTCCAAGGCAGAGTGGCACAAGGCAAAGAGCAACTGTTCTCGGTGGCTTCGGAAAACAGCATAGAGCAAAAGGGGTGGCAGCAGCTCAGGCAGCTAGCCAGCCTCTCTCCCTTCCTTACATTGTAATGAAAATTACCCACCCCAAGTCCAGGGTATAGCACTCACACCTGCAATCCCAGCATTGGATCAAGAATCAATCACAAACTCCAGAAACCCCATGACTGCATGAGGCTTTGGGAGGACATCTAGACAACCATAACAGAGAGGTTGTGATATTTTAGTTATGCCCATCTACTTCCTGAAGAAAAATGTCTGGAGTTTGTGTATAGTACTTATTTGTTTATTGAACACCCATTATTTGTCAGGAGCTGTCTGGGTACAAAGTATACAGAACCTAGAGTCTGTGCTCTACAGAAACTCACAAGTCTTGGGCCAAAGTACAGAGAGGTAAATGGGACAGTTGGCTATCCTCAGGCCAGAGAGAAATAGCAGCCTGCATTATCTTTAGAGCCTAACTATGGAAGTTTGTTACCCTCATGCATCCTGCTGGTAACTGCAAAGCTAGGAGTTCCCAGGGATCTCTTATGGTGCTTTTATTGCTGCCCTTGAGAATGCCCACTTCAAATGGCAACAGTGTAACTATGCTCTGAATCAGTGATGGTTTCCCTGTTAGGGACCAAGTGCCCAAACTGAAACCCCAAACTCACTTATTTATTGCAAAGTGGAAACACTGCAGTTAAACCTGCATATCAGATGTCCAGCTGCTGGGGCGACGTGGCTTAGGTGCACATAGAGAGTGCTTTGCGTGCTTCCTGCAGCACATGTGCCATAGGTATTCCACACCACTACTCTAAATATACTGCAAGAGGGGCATCCTTTGTCGTTGGACTTTTGGAATCCAGCTGAGCACCAGCTCTCTCTGCAGCACATCGGCCTGTCATCCTGCCCTGGCATTTGTTCTCTTTGGTTCTTCCAAATGCTGCATTTATGAGGTGTGAAAAAAAAAAGCAACAACAAACAAACCTATAATGGATGCCTAAATTTTAAAAGTTTATAATAGTGAAAGACACATTGCTATTAATTTCTCTGTAAATACTCTCCCTCATTTGAACATACTGATCCCATCATTCTTGTTGCTTTCTTCAGCTCGGAGTCCTCTTTGAGTGTCTTTAGTTGCACTGTTGTGGCTTAACATCCTGAAATGTATACTTTTTTATGTATTTATACAGGGTCTACTGGGTCTCACTACATAGATCGGACTTGTAGTAATCCTCCTGTTTTCAGCCTCTCAAGTGGATGACAGGTGAGTGCCACCACGCCCAGTCTCAATCACCCTCTCAGCAGGCCCTGGGGGCGGGGCTGGCATGGCACACCAGGGATCGAATCTGGGCCCCTGCGCTCTGCCTAAGCAGGTACTTTAGTCTGCTGAACTATCTGCCCAGCCCTTCAAATGTATACTTTTGTGGCCATTTTGACTTTGGAAAGAAAGTCAGAAGTCATATAGTGCAAAGTTGTCTCATGAATAAGGTGGAAAAAGACACACTATTGTGTTTTTATGAGCTTGCCTTTCTGTAGGATGATGCCCAGCAGCAGCAGTCATTCTGTTTTTGATGACATCTCAATCACACCTCACAAAGATACCCAGCCTCACCTTGCTTTTGAGACATCACAGGAATTCTTATGCTCCATGTTCCTCACCTTATTTGTGGGTGCTTCCTTTCTCTATAAAGCACTGAGAAGCCAAAGCCAGGTTTGATTTGCTCAGGAGTCATCTCAGCACATAGGTTGGGCACTCAGTGGGCTGCTAAGCACAACCCAGGGCTTTGCAACCAGACAGAAAGTCTTGGCCCCATCTCCCCCATCCCTGCAGTGACTCTGGTCAAGCCACTTTTTTTTTTTTTAATCTTTCCTAAACTTTAGCTTTCTCAAGTGGATTGTGAAGCTAATGCTGCCTGTCTTACAGCACAGCACAGAGGAGTGAGAAGAACACACAGGAAGGAGTTTGCAAATAGTTGCTCTCTGCCTTTCCTAACCACAAATTGCAATTGCATTCACCAGTCCTTTATGTGAGTTGGCCCAGACCTGCCCCACCTTACGGTTGAGAGCCGATCAGCTTTGGTCCTACATCTTACTCAGATTCCGCTACACTCAACTCTTCCTCTAGAACACTCGCAGTCCTCACCCACACTGAGCTCTGAACTGGGTGGGCTCCTTCCTGCTGCTGCTCTTGGTGGAGCACATGCGCACACACCCTCACCCTGGCCATCCTAAGGTCTCTGTGTCCTTACAATTGTGCACAATACAATGCTGTTACACACCAACACAACTGTAATGTTACCCTCTAGCTCGGAGTTTACTACTGTTGTTATTCTGAGCATCTTCCAGGAGCCAAGCCCTGTAACAAGGCAGGCATCATCCAGGCAGTCAAGCAAAGAGCTTTATATGGATAAATTCATTTCATCTCATTATAATCTCCTTATAGTACCAGTAAAGTAGGCACTAATTATATATTTATGTAAAAATGAGGAAATTGAGAATCAGAAATGCTACGGGACATTTTCCAAGTCACACAGCTAGTAAATCCACAACTGGGCTCGCAAGCCAGTGCTCATGGCCATCACACCCTGCCACTTTTCATCCCACCCGCACCCCTCCCCTCCTTCCTCTTCCATTGATGTGCCCCGTGCAGCACCCCACACTGTACTCTCTATACTGAAGCACCTCTCACAGGGCACTGTCCCATATCACATTGGACTAGGAGCTCCCTGGGGGCACGGACTGTGTTTTATTTTATTCCCACATGTTCACTGGCTGAATTGTATTGGACTTTTCTACTTGCTAGTTTCCTTATGCTCTCTCATCTTACTTATTTGTTTTGTGACAGCTCTAGAATCAATATTAGCCACTAATTCTTGGGTCTGAAATGAGGTTTATGTACGCATCTGCACACCTCTGTCTCTGTGTTATGTGTTTGCTGCACTATCACCTAAAGTAACTAGTTTTCCAAACACTTGTCTACCTCAAAACCTTTTCAGCCATCACATTTCTCTAGTTTTCTTTACTCTGGAAACTTTCAACAGCCCCCTGTTTTTTGTCTTTATGACTTAGGTATTTTTGGTGAATGCCATTTGCTGTAACATCAGAATGTGACCCCTTTAGGGTTTGCTTGATGCTGCCTTACGAGTAGACGCAGGCCGTGCACCTGCAGCCACAGTTGCTCCTCGGCTGCTGCATCTGGAGGCAGGAAGCCCCTCTGCCCGTCTGAAGTGAATTCTGATCACTCAGTCAAGACCTTGTCTGGTTTCTTTCCTGTATATTTAACATTCCTTTCCTTTTTAACTAATGAATAGTCTGTAAAGAAACATTTAAAATAACGTGTGTATCCTGTTACTCATCAGAATTTCCTCCTTGATTCACCAATGATTCTTGCCTGTCCCCTTTCTTTAATATGATGATTGCAAAATGATGATTTTATACTTTAATGTAATGCAATTTAAACACATTCTCTACAGGAAGAGAAATGTCATAAAGGACACAATAAACATCAGATGTCCTTCTTAAAGCAGCGCAAGCCTCTCACTTTATGACCAACACAGAATCTATCAACAAGCACAAGTCTCTCTTGATTAAATGACTGCCAAAGTTGGCTTCCTATGAGACCTGTTATGGTTGGCCTCGAGTCTGGCCTACAAGGCTTGGGTGTTCCTAGGGGTTTTTGGAAGAGGATTTTGGACCAGGGGAGCATGCTAGCTTATTTCCTGTTATGAGGTGGGGCCTGCTTGGGGGAGACAGCTTGCTTGGTGACCTGGAAGAGTGCATCTCCATTCCGGGCTCCTCCCTTCTCTCTCTGCTTCTGGGTTCCCACTGTGTGAGCAGCTTTCCTCTACTTGACCCTTCCACCATGACACGTTGGCCTTGGAGCCCAATAAGCCCTTCCTCCATGTGGCTTTGAATGCATTGCTTTAACTACAAGCTAAAATAAACCTCTCTGGAGTTGCAGGTCTAGGATGTTGCATCTCAGCAACGAAAAAGTGACTGAGACATGTTCCTATGACCTTGTGAAAAACTCTGGCGCCACAGTTGTTCCTATACCGAAACTGCGGAGGAGGTAGTAGTGGTATTTTGAAATGAAGACTCTATTTCTTTTTTTTTATTAGAAGACAATGCAGATTTGAAATGATACTGAGTCTTTAATATAAGATGGAAGGACAGAGGTCCAAAATATGTGACATAGAATCTTCCAGTGTCAGGACCGGGGAGATAGCTCAGTGGCATAAGTGCCAGTCTGGCAGGCACAAGGTCCTGAGTTTGATCCCAGTACAAAAAAAAAAAAAAGAAAGAAAGAAAAGAAAGAAAAAGAAACAAAGAAATTATATTACAGAATCTTCAGTGTCAGCACTGCAAGCCTTCTTCAGTCCCCATTCATGATCCCTGAATATTCTTTCTGATGTTCAACCAGCTTCTGGAATACTCGATATTTCTTGTCATAGTATCTATGGAGAATGACAAATATGTTGAGCAACCTCAAGTCTTTTCTTCTAATTATGCCCATACCTCCCAGGGTTTGAATGCTCATAGTATCCTGGTGATGGACTCTTGCACGCTTAAAGCCTGTTCCCTATGAGCTACCCGAAGCATGGTTAGCTCTATTTTTGAGATAAGAGCACTTTCTCACACACAAATATCCAAAGTAGTACAGCCAAAAACTAGTGGAACCAGAATTCAAACTCAGAATGATCTGACTTCAAAGCCCCCACTGTGCGCTAAAAAGCCTGAGCTTAGTACAGAGCTTTTCACACTCCCAGCTTCAATCCATTTTTTCTTGTATGACTGGACACAGGTGACCATCATCATCTGACACACAAGCCTCAACCTTTGAGTCTCTATCCTGGAGATCCTACACATGGATGGCCTCGTCAGTCCACTTTATTTAGGAGTAAAACCCCATGGAAACTGGACTTAGTGCCTTTCTCGTCACTGGGCCCTGCCTGCAAACATCTGCCTGTCCTCTCCTGCTGACCCTTAAGCTGAGACACCTGTGAGAACTCCTGCTATCCACAAATCAGACAGCAGAACAGCTCGAACTGCTCTGACATCAATTCTGAAAGCAATGAACAGTAGCCTGGACAAAGAACCCTGGCATCCTGTACCTTTGTCCTAGTGCCTCTGCTGGGGAGCTCCCTGGGTAGGAGACAAAGCCATTTTAGCAGAGCATGGTAGACTCTAGGATGCACTATGAATGAGTCCTCCTGAGGGAGTGTGGGGTGAGCTGGTGCCCTTGGGCGGAGAGGTTGGTAGAGTGATGCAGATATGCATAAGACTCCTCCTGTCACACATTTCTAGCTTAGGCATTCTAGACACATCTGGCCACTGTGGCCAAACTCATGGCTAAGAGGGAGGCTCTGCACCAAGCCTCTGCTTCCCAGTGTGGCCCGTGACTAGCTGGGTGACCTGGACATGGTACTTAATCTCCCTGTGCCAGAATTTTCTCATCTGTAACTGGGATAATTATAGGATCTACTTCAACAGAACTGCTGTTTGAATTCAATGAGGCTGTACATACAAAGCATGCAGAACTCGTGTTATGGTGTGTGTCAGAATTTCTTTTCTTTTTAAGGTTGAATAATACTCTACCATATGTGTATGCCATTGTTTTCCTCAAACGCTAATGCACTGCAGGACATGGTTACTCTTACGGCTATAGTTACTGTGAACAATGCTGCTGGGGACACGGTACAGACAGCTCAAGACCTTGCTTCCAGTTACTCTGCATATTTCACAGGGGTTGAAATGGTAGATCATTAGTTTGTTAGTTTTAGCTGTAATTTCTTTTAGAAGAAGTACCAGGCCACAGTGTTTTCCACAGCAGCTGTGTCACTTCACAGAAGTTGCCAGTTTCTCCCCCTCACTGTTACTCTGAGGTGTGGCTGTTTTCGAGGAGGCCAGCCAAGACACGAGGGAAGCACCTTCCGGGAGCTTTCAGTGGCTCTCCATGATGTGATGCTGAATAACCCCTCAGGTGCTTCCTGCATGTATGCATCTTCTTTAGAGAGATGTTCACTTAAGACCTTTAATCATTTTTGAATTGTATTGCTATGGGTATTCTGTTGCTAAGGTTTTGGAATTCTTTACATATTCTGAATATGAGTCCCTCATCAAATATATGATTTACAAATATTTCCTACTTATGCACTACCTTTTTAATTTATTGATAGTGTTTCTAGTGCATAATTTTAACAGATAGTGTTCTACAGTCATATAAACTGCTGGGCCTTCAGATGGAATTTGGGGTCATCTTAAACGTTTCCTTACTGAGCTACACACATCAGATGAGGTCCCATGCAGTCTTGGCTTCCTAAGTCAGCTGAATCCCCTGTCTTGCAAATTCTTCCCCATGCAGTCAGTTGCTTCTGTGTGGTACAGACAGAAGTAAACGTCCCACACAGTTAACTAAACACGAGGGAACAGGCGCCTCATCCTCGCTGCAAATCTTCGGCTGGCCGGCAGGTGGTGCTGCAGCATTGCACTTGTGGCTTCTCCGGTTCCGGACAGCAGCCCGCTGCCAGCAAGGAGTTGAATTGCTCCAAAAGCTTAATGCGGGGTTGAATGAACTTAAAAACAGGCTTCCCTCAAGAGTCCCAAAACGGGGAGGAGGGAGTTATAGAATACCGGTTTCTTATTTCATAAACAAGAGTTGGTCACCGCTCGAGGCCCCTGGTCCTCGAGTTCCCCTATGGGGTCTGTGCCTGGCCTTGGCCCAGATCAGCAGCAGCCCCACTTGAGAAGCAGAAGAAAATGGAAAACAATGAACTATTTCTTGCAGACATTTCCAATTTTGTTAACTATTGAACATGCTTCATAGAACCTGCACCTTGGCCTGACCATTACATGTGGTGGGATTTGCTTTCAAGTCTTTTTTTTTTTTTTTCTGGAAGGGGGCTGAACTCAAGCCCTTGTGCTTGCCAGGCAAGAAATTATTCTACTGAGCCATCTCCCTGGCCCCTGCTTTTAAGTCTTAACATAAAATACTTTCCAAAATTATAAAGGCACTTGCAAAACTACACATCTTCAAATGCACAATTGGTGACTTAATAGGAGTCTTTTTCATCTCTAACGTGGCTTGCTCCAAAGCCTTCTGTCTGGCCTCTCAAGTGCTAACCATACCCCCTAGAATGGACCCTCCAGGCGGAATTTCCTAAAATATGCATTCAACCAGTGCTGCCTCAAACCCAGAGTCTGAGTTCCAATGTAGGATGTGGTCCAAAGTCGCTAGCACAGCCCTTTGTAAGCTGATGTTCTTCTGTCTCACTTGATGCCACCCCTCATACTCTGTTCTGTGGAGTTATGACACATGGGAACAACGCAACGTGCTGTTCCACTCTCATAACTTAGCATGTTATTCCTTCTCCTAAGACTGCTCTTCTGTTGGCAACCTAACCAGTCATTTTAAAGTCTAAACATTAAATGTTAGCTAAGACTTAAACTACTCCTAAAGGCTTTCTCTCACCCCTGTAGGGTCACATTTCTTTCCTATTTGAGCTATTTTGTCTCCTGATAATACTTCTATGGCAATACTTAGTCCTTTATTTTGAAGCAATCTATGTGTGTAAGTCTGACTTGTCTTCCTCTCCTCAAAAACCTGCCTGGAGCTCAACATAACATCTTGAATATAGCAGGGGCTCAATAGATAAATATTTTGGTGAATTGGGATTAAGTGTTGACCAGGGTCATTTGGTAGCCCCCAGTTCCAAGTAATACAAAGGGTAAAAGAATAGATAGATGCTGCTGTCTAGTCATGAGAATATATATATATATATATATATATATATATATATATATATATATCTGTGTTTTAGAGCAGAGAAGACCAGGTTGCTACTAATGAGCCAGGAAAACAGAACAATGGTCTACAATTCCAGCAGCTTGCATTGACCTCAACTCTTGCCCTATCTAGCTATGAATCTTAAGCAAACAACAGTGGCCTCTCTATTTGGGAATTAGTCTCTCAACTATTAAGTAAAAGGACTGGATTAATTTATTTCCAAATTCATTCCAGATCTGTAGCAACATGCATATTTATGTTTTCATTCTTTAATACTGTGCATATAAAAAGTACAAACTTACTTTTTATGTTCATGTCTTGGGAACACAACCTTCCCAACTTTACTCATTCTTGTCATGGCCTCCTGTGAAATGGGAAACAATGAAGACAGCTGAGTTGAAAAGCTACAGCGAAACAGGCGAGAATTCACTTCCCTCTAAGATATTCAGTTAGTCCATTTTTTACATTTATTTTTCCCTAGCAATAAGAATGAATCCTATGAATATTTAAGTTAGCATCTATGACCACACATCCTGCGCTTAATAAATAGCTGTGTTTTGAGGTCTCCAGGGCATAAACTGCCCAGAAGGCAAAGCATTTCTGCGACTGTTTCCAGGATTCAGTTGGAGGAATTTCCCCTCCTTGTTCCCTGAATGCAGGGGCAGAAGAAGGCAGCAAAGCTAGCCCCGGAGTAAACTGGGAGCCTGGCTACAGAAAACAGGAATTGAAGGGAACCACCTTGTGCCCTGCTTCAGGATGAACTCATTACAACCTCTTTTCTCCTTCAGCTCTTGCCCAGTTGTGTCTGAAGTTGTGAGTACAAGACCTCAGTGCTGAATCTGAGCCAAACTTAGGAATGTGACTCCAGGAGACTTTTGTCTTTACCTTGGGGCCATTATGAGGTGACATGTTACTGAATCTGGGAGAACATGGTATGCCATGTACCATGAGACTGACTTTAGATTGTCCTGGCTCCTTTGGGTCACATTTTCTTGTAAATCTGCCAAGCATATTCAAGCCATGAGAAAGTTAAGGGGGACAGAGTGTGCCCAACCTTTGGAAACCAGTAGTCCAGTCACAGAAGGGAAGATTGCAAGCTACAGCACAATAGAACTCCACAAAACAATCTGTGCCTTAGGAATAGCTGTTGAGCTCTTAATTTTAAGGACACAGTCATCCTGGGGTCACATGTGGAACTTCTTATTCTACCCATTTATTAATTGCTCACCATTTATTGGACAGTGCTAGGGATACAGAACTGTGTGAGACATATTTTGTCCTGGAGAAACATTCAAATAAAGGGGTGGGGGGACACATGAAAAGCTGATTACCCTATAGGATGTGAGAGCCCCTTGGGTATTTTTGAAACATATCTACATGTCCCCCTGAGCATGTGTTCTAACTTTCCATGACAGAGTGATTGAGTTGCATATGATGAGCTACCTTCTGATATGCCAAGTATGGACTGGCTTACGTGTTCATTATTTATCCTTTTCTCTCCTAGTCCTAGCCAAAATGTAAGCTACACGGGGACAAAGATGTACTATGCCTGTTTACTGTTGAATTGCATACCTAGACTATTCATAAAGCACTGGGTATAACACTGCATACACATAACACTGAATACACACAGAGGCAGATGTAAAGACTTCTTGGGCCTTTCACCAAGTTGCTCACTAAACAATGGAAAAGCTGTTTGTTCTGATCAAAACAGTATGATGTACTGCTTTTCAATAATTGTGCAAGGTATAGGAAACCTGATAGTTTCCACTCCTGTAGGGTGTAGTGGCCACTGTCCCTTAAGGACATCACGAACATTCTGAATTAGTTATCTGGTTTCCTATTCCCATTCAGTGGATGTAAAAGTGCTGGTGGGCGATCAGAGATGGGAACAGAAGCAAGCACACAGACTGCAGGAAGAGATGGCAGTTGCAAGGAGAGGGCTTAAAAATAATGAGAAATTATGTAAGCAAACCAAAAGGACAAGACAACAACTACAGAAGGGCTAACTGGCACCACTTGCATCAGGGGAAAGGAGGCAAACACATCTTACAAAGGTTGCTTTGTAAGAGCTCTGCTGCCCCTGCCAGGTGCCAGAATAGGTTCCTTCAAGCACTGAGCTCTGATCCCCAGGGCAAGCTCTTCTGATCTTAAAAGATTTGAAGGTCTCAGTAATCCTCATCATCAGCTCAGCTACCCATTCTCATTTTCTCACTGCCTCTTCCTCAGCTGGGCTTTCGAGGACCTTGTCCCTACTGCTCCCTCTAAATCCTCAAAATGCCCCTGGGACATGGCTCTCTGGGCAGTGCCTGGGCCCCAGACTGGAGACAGCACCCCAAGAATGTCTTCATAAAGGCACCTTCTGTAAATGTCAATTTCCTGCCCATGCAACAGATGTATGGGCAAATGGCAGATACCAAGGAATTCTCTCTTTCTTCACATTATCTTTGGTTGTTTTAAAAATAAGTTACTGAAAAACAAATACTTACATTAGTGATTCAAACAATTGTTAGGCCTATTTTGTTTCTGAGAAAAATGATTTCAAAATTAAATTTTGGTCGGGGACAATTTCTGACACTTTTTCGTGATTCATTCCTGCTACCTGTGTCCTTCTAGATGAATTTCTTTTTAAGATGGAGTTATTTGTTCCTACAGTAACTCACGCTCCCACCTACCAGAGAATTTGCACCAAGATACCATGAGTTTCTGTTAACACATCACTTTCCCCAGCTAGACTGTGAACTCCTTAAGGCAGGAATTGTTATAATTATTTTGACTGCTAAACTCAGCATCTGGTATATCATATGCACACAGGGAAAGTCGGCAGATCAGAGGAACTTAAGGCTCACACACATGACAGAATGTTAAAATAGAAGCTTTGGCTAAGACCTAAAGATGACAGATATAAGACACCAGAGTGAGCTGGAAACAAACCACCACGAAGAGGGTATAGGACCTCTGAAGAATCAGCTCTTACACCTCCCTGAGGCTTTAGCACAGAGAGGACTATGAGTGACTCCTGCTAGAAGAGACAGGCTGCCTGGAAACTCCAGCTGAAAAGAGATAGTGATGTCCTGGGGTCACCTAGCACTGCCAGGGCCTTCTGGTTCCCAGAGCAGGGCTGTTTCCTATGATCAGAAGGTGACATCTAAGCCAGGTTGTTCTGGGCAACCTTAGCTCCTCTCCAATATGGGCACCTATTGAAGATGGAGGTAAACAAATAGATTGCTAAGGAATTAAGAGGAAATTACAGTTTGATAGAATAAAGAAAGGCATTAATGAGGACAAAGATACCATAAGTGAGAGGTTTTCAGAAGTGGTGTCTCCAAAGACATCTGTGACATAACCCTATGAAAACAAGAGCTGGCTCTTTGCACCTAGCAGGGAAATATTTGGCCCTTTCCCAGAGGGTCCATTTACAATAGCACTGTTCAGGTAAGGCCTTTCTGCACCCTTAACCTCGTTTCCCTTATGCATCCCCAACCACCTCAGGGGAATAGGAAAAGAAGCTATTACTGTGGAGGGGAAGTAATTGAGAAAGAAAGAAGAATCGAGTAACAGCTACCTCCTGTCATTTTTGGCAGAGTCAGCTACAGAAAGCAGATGTCTCACCTTTTCCTTTACATATAACGTTCCTTTATGTCTGAATTTTGGAGTTTTGCTTATGTTTCATAACTTAAAAACATCATAAAACCTGGATTATTTAAGTGACTCTGTTCTTACCTAATGGAATTTCTAGAACTTTTAACCATGGCCAGGAAAAACTAGCTTTATATCACAGAAGTGAAAGTGCTTTTCAGTTGTGTCTCCAGGATTGTGTGAATTATGCTAATCAACTTTTTATTTGTTCAGTGCAACTCACTAAACGTAGAAGATACTTCTAGGTCCTCGTCTTGGTCCAAGAAGCCAACATTTGTAATCCCAAAGTTACATTACTGGAATCCCATCAAGTTGATTTCAATCTACCAATGCAACCCACGGTGAAAATAAAGACACTAAATTATATTTGCAATCATCGGGGAGTCAAGGGGCTCTAAGTCCAGCCACGAAGATGGCTTTCTGTAACCAAGAAAGTGACCCAGGGCCTCACCAGGTTTTATTCAGTGGAGAAGTGGCTTGAGGAGGACTGACTGAGAATTGTGGGAAGTAGGTGACTACTGTGAGCTGAGCTAGGTGGGTGGCCTACATTT
>NDGM010234831.1:0-11137 GCA_002564305.1 Octomys mimax | reverse complement strand
GACCTATATAACAAGAAATGTAACTTTTGTATCTGACAAGGTCAGTCAAATCCCTCAGGATTTCGAGTGAAACCCTGTCCTGCATTTTGTAGATCCTTTGTGAGTGTCAGCCATCTGGATGAGTCATGGCCATTGCCTGACCAATTTGCCCTCTGTGAAAGCCTGAAATTATGTTTTTCTCATCCTTGAATAATATTTTGGGCTGAAAACTGATTACTTTCATGTTGTAGATAAGAACAGTAAGATTTTCTGTAAGGTTTAATAACTTTTTCAAAGTTGTACTGTAAGTAAACAGTGGAGCTAGGACTGTGTACCCTGAGTTTGTGTATAACCTGTTAACCTCAGCAATGTTTAAGTGATAGGATTATAGTGATTTTTATTTGTCACTCTATATTTTCCTTCATGCTCTTAATTTTATATAGTAGCCACTTGGAAGTTCTAAAATGAAGAATAATAGCTCCTCTCACATGTTCCTGCCACACAAAGATGCAGCAACTTCTGGAGGAAGTGTGTAAGGATGAGGGAAAGCCAAGGGTCTTGATGCAGGAAATATGAGCTAGTTTCCTTGGGCTTGGCTCCCTGCATTGTGTACAATTCTGTTTTTCCTTGAGAATCTGCCTCCTAACCACAGACTGGAAAAGCACTGCCTTTGCTTTGGCTTCCCTGCTTCTGAGCAAGAAGAATCTTGTTGGTGAAGGGAATGGCCTGGAAGGCAGTGACAAAGGATGGGCACTGTCTGCTTTCTGCTTTAATTTCCCTCTTTAATTCTTACATTTTACCTGTCTGCCTCAGCCATGTGTTAGGCAGCAGTTCTGATTTGGTGCCTCTTGAGTGCCTCAACCACCTCTGCTGCTGGACCAAGGGTTAGGCAGCCCCCTTTTGGCTTTGAATAGGTAGTCACTGGGGTTAGTCCAGGAAAACTAATGGCTCCCAGGGGACACTCATGGCCTGGTAGTATTCCAGAGGTACATCAGCTACTCAACTTTCCATCTGATCATAACCAGTCTTCTCCCCATCTTGGATTTTTTAAAGCAAAGTTGAGACAAGAAAATGCAGTACCCTCCCTGCCTTACTAAATCAGTATATGATAGAAAGACACACAGAATTTGGCTGAAAGTGAACTCAAAGACCTGGGAATAAAACCTAGCTGTCCTGCCTTCTAGCTTCCCCCTGTGCTGTCTATATTTAGCCAAGCTCCATGAGCCTTGCCCATTTTGTTTAAAAGCCAAAGTAGGCACAGATTGCTCAAAAACATTCCTGCGTTTCTCAGCTCATGCCAACCAACCAGTCAGATGGTCATTTAAAAATCTTCAATTCCCCTCATACCTAGCTCCTAGGGCCTGCAGGGAATACGCACCAGAGGATCAGCAATCTGAGTTTTCCCCAAAGCCAAGTGACCTCAGCTAAATGCCCTGAAATGAGAGGCGTGTCTCTTACTGCTTCATCTTGGCAAGCCTCAGTGAGTGACTCCCTCTCAAACCCACTGTTCCTGGTCACATTTCTTTGAGTGTGTTGACCTACTTTTTCCCTTTTAGTGGAAAAACAGAAACCAACAAATGTCTCCAGCAAGGACTCTTGTTTTCAGGAGCTTTGACTCTCTCTCTTCTGACCCTTTGTCCTTTCTTTGCACCATTGCCATTCTACTATGTCCACTTCAAGCTCGGCTGAACCAGAACTGCCTGGTGCTTGCTGTCCCCATTTTATAACTGTGTTTATAAACTAGTATGCATCATATATCAAAGAGATGGGGCAGAGATATCACTGGCCTTCCTTTCCCTACTATATCTCATTGCTCAGGGGCTCAAGGTGGACTCAAGTTGTTTCTCCATGGGGATCTTTTGGAAATCAATAGGGTGCCTCTGATTTGGACCACAGCATACCATGTGACTGGCAGCATTGTGGGCTCAGAGTCATTCAGCTTGAGACGCCTGACACACTTTAGACATGGACTTCTAAGAAGAGCCTTAGGTGGTTCAGATCTTTGTTGCTATGACAGGCTGAATCCCTCTTTGCAGTATGTGTCCAGGTGACTCAGATACCTGCATTGAGAATCCCCATGGCAAATTGATTATTTTGGCCTGTCACCTAATCATCATGCTATTGCCTACTTCACCTGGCCACAAGATGGAATCAGTTTGGAAAGTATATGTCAGTCTAAGAAAAGCTCATTAGATGGAAAAATCTTCTGGAGTTCAAAGATCAGGTGTGGATATTAGAGTTCTTTTGGATTACCCACTGGTTTCAATAACCTACTGTATCAGACCCGTATACGTATGGATAAGTTACTTTTTGTAGGTCTCTTGTCCTTGGGAGCTTTGTGTCTTTCTGCCATACTCATTCCCGTGTGTAGAACAAATTATAACCAGCCTGGTTTTTGCATATTATCCAATTTCAGTTACATTGGAAATGTGAGTGTGGGCTTTTAAAAGGTTCCAGGTTCTTTTTACTAGCTCCAAAATCTTATTGGAGATGTAGTGGTCACAGGAAGCTGCACCTCAGTAGCTACCTGCTCTCAAGGCATGTGGGTCAGGATCAGGGTGAACTCAGCCTAGGGAGCTAAGAAAGAGGTTGTAAGACAGGGTCATAGATCTCTATTTCTGGGGGATCTTTTATGCCTGTGGCTGTGAAATGTTTGCCTGTCTAGTCATCTGGCTCAGACGCAGGTTAAGAATGAATGACAGTAGGACCTCTGCATTTACTGAACCGCAGGTGGGGTACATGGGTGGAATTGCAATAAGTAACCAAATTGAGTGCAAGAGTGGGGGAATAGAAAGGGTGATATTGTTGAGGTGAGTGCTGGAGAGAACAAGTATGAAATTTATTACCTTGTGCATGTCTCAACATTTTCCTGGCCCTCTGAAGTGAAAAGAGCCATACTGGCAGAGAAGGGAGGAGGATACAGCACCTGGAAGAAGCACCTGTCTTAAGGCATGTGCATTCATGCAGTACAGTTCTATAAAACTTTCCATGATGGTGGAAATATTCTCAGTGCTCTCTATTATGACAGCCACCAGCCACCTGTGGCTCTCGAGCTCTTGAAATGCATTGAAGTTTACCAAGTTACACATCACTATCATAGGTAAGGGATGGTATAGCTCTAGAATCACAACTGACACTGGTAAGTGGAGGTAGTTGGCTGTAGTAGTTTAAAGGACAGATTTGAGGGAGTGCTGGCCTAAATTCTACTTTGCCACTTACTAACTCAGCAACTTTGGATAATGTAACTAACCTCTATGAGACAGTATTCCCTTCCAAAAAATGGAAATCAAAATAGTGCCTATATAGAAGATTGTTGTAAGAATTCAATTAAATGACCCAAGTCAAACTCTTTAACAAAGTGTCTGCTTTTGTTAAGCTTATTGACTAGTGGTGTTGAGAAAAAGATATACAAGCATGTAAATACAAAATATTGTTATAGACAGTAAAGATGGAAGTATGTCTAAGGTATTGAGAAGACATCAAGAAATAAGAGGTCAAGTTGGCTTGGTTGAAGGGCTGTTGTAAATTTTTCGTAGAGCTGGAGGAGAACAGGTAGTATATGGGGGAAGGGTTTGTTGCAGGTGACTATTTGCAAACATAAGTAAGAATGATGAGTCCAGAGGCTAAGAGCAATGACAAATTGGTTTGTACACAAGTAAAAGGAGAGGAGTAGGTGGAGAGTGAGATAAAAGAAGTCAATAGGAACCATGTCTTGAAATGTTAGGTTTAAGAACTGTACATTACCTTGAGTAGTAGGAAATCACTAAAGGGTTTTAAGTAGGGAAATAAAGTGATCAAGGCATTTTATGACTCCCTGGGGGGTAGTAGAAGACAAGGCTGCATGTGTGGACACCAGCTAGAAGACTATTGTAGTAACCAGGAACAAGATGATAGTCATTGTAGTGGATTGTTAACTGGTGGTCAACTTATTACACCCAGCTGAACTGAACTAGCGTGGTGCTGGGTATGGGAGGCTGACCTGAAGGTTGTTGCCTGCAGCATAAGATGCAGAACTTGAGAAGCTGTAGAGGCTGTTAGGGATGCTGTTTGGAGAAGCTGTTGGAGCTGTTGAAAGCTGCTGGTTCTCTTGGGCTCTTCTGCTGGAGAACCTTGTCATGCTGGATTTCCTGATGAACTTGGCTGTTATTGTCGCTGGAGGAATTCAGGACCTTTGTTGTTGCTGAGAATGGCTATATTTCATTTTGGGGGAGCTCTAGTCCTCATCTTGAGCATTGCTTGCTGGCTGCAGAGGAGAAGATGGTGCACTGCTTGGCCTCATGGAGAAGCTTGCTTTCCTGATGGGCATGAAAGATTTCCTCATAGCTGGAGGAGCTTGGGACCTCACTGTTGCTGTGGATGGCTATGGTACTTTTGGGGGAGCTCTGGTTCTGACCTTAAGCATTGCTTCCTGCCTCCAGTGCAGATCCCTTAGCTTGCTAGCACAAGAACCTTCATCCTGCTGGTATAGACTTTCTAGCTTCCACTACTAACCTTTGGGCCTTACCAGTGCAGATCCATGAAGCAGGCCTGCATGAGACGTTGTTGTAGGTTCTAGGCCTCCAATTGGGCTTGTGGGAGACATTGTTATGGGCTCTAAGTCTTCACCTGAACTCATGCAGGATATTAGGATTCAGGCCCAGGGTTGGATTCTTTTTTTTTCATTTAATTTTATTTATTTTTATCTTTTTTTCCATAACTTTATTGAGCCAGGGTTGGATTCTTTGGTCTTTAGTGTGTGGGCAGATTTCCTGCATACTTGTATATGATTCTTTGGGTGATTCATTGTAAAATAATCTTATAAAATGTATTCTGTATTGTATTGTTCTCCTTGCAAAAACTCCAAACCACAATAGTCATAAACTAAGTGATGATTATCATCAAATGATGATGAGATGAAAATGTCATAAACTAATCCTCAAGGACATTGAACAGTGCAAAAAAAACTGGTCCTCTCATATTCTCTATCACCTATTTCATCAGTAGGCTGAATAATATCATCCCAAAGATTTGATATTATTCAGCCTACTGATGAAATAGGTGATAGAGAATACAAGAGGACCAGTTTTTTGTTTTTTTGTTTTTTTTTTCTGGAACCGGGGATTGAACTCAGGCCCTTGTGCTTGCCAGGGAGGCACTTATTCTGCTGAGCCATCTCCCTGGCCCCTAGGAAGGCCAGTTTTTGAAAGAAAGTTCAGATTTTTTTTTGGTGGGGGGACAGAATCAGGGCTTGAACTCAGGCCCTTGCGCCTGCCAGGGAAGCACTTATTCCACTGAGCCATCTCTCCGGCCTATTGAGAGAAAGTTCACAGCATCATTTTGAAACACGTTGGACTTATATAAAGCAGGTTAAAAAGTTAGGACTCTTTGTTAAGCCTCATTTTCTTCTTGTTCTTCACTTTCATCAAAATTCATCCATTCCTAGAGCTTTAAATATCTTTAATTTCCAAATTTTTATCTTTGGCTTTATTCAACTTACTGAGGACCTAGGAAGAGATAGCCCTTGCTGAAATTCCTAAACTTAGCCTATATGATGGTCCCTGCTAACTATGCACCTGGCTGTAAATTGTTCTCTTCAGGATCTTTGTCCTCTGCCTAAAATGTTATTTATTCACCTTTCTCATCATCTAAGTCTCAGTTCTAGTGTCAGATCCTCAGAGAGGCTTTGCTTGATCATCTTTAACAATTTTTTTTAAGAACCTGGGATTGAACTCAGGCTCTTGTGCTTGCCAGGAAAGCGCTTATTCCACTGAGCCATCTCCCCGGCAAATTTTTTTTTTTTTCGTGGTACCAGGGATCAAACTCAGGACCTTGTGATTGCCAGGCAGGTGCTTAAGTCACTGAGCTATCTCCCTAGCTGCTTGATCATCTTAATAAAGTAGCCCCTACCTTGGCCAGTGTCACATCCTGTCACCCTAGTTTAATTTTTTCCTGCCATTTAAATATTCTCTAAAATGATCAGTTTCATTAATCAGATTACTCATTTATTATTTATCTTCCCCATCACTAGAATGTAGGCTGCTGAGAGTAGTGACCCCATTCACCTTGTTTCTGCTGAGTGTCTAGCATCTGGCATAGTACCCAGTAGGTGCTCCATGGATATGTGTTGAATGTGTGAGACAGGATATGATTGGGAGTTGTAGAAGCCACAGGAAATGTATGATGGTATGATCACTTCAAGGAAAGCCTGAAGAGTGACATGTGGATGCTACACGAGTGAGCAGAGGAAGGAATGCCTACAGAGCAACTTGGAGGAACAACCCTAGTGGTAGGAGGAGAAACTGGGAAGTGTGATGTTACAGAAGGCAATCCCACTTCCCTCTCTAGAAGTAACCAGTGCTAACAGATGGGTGACTTTCCTTCCAAATCATGTTCTATATATTGACATACATTCACAAATGTTTATATTACATGCATATGTAGTTTTGGTTTTTGTATAAATGAGCTCACAGTACATATATTATTCTATCACTTGCTTTCAAAAGTAACTATTGAGCTATAATTCACATACCATAAATTCTCACATTAAAGTGTACAACTCAGTGTTTTTTAAAATATATTTGTAGATGTGTGCAAATATAGACATAGTTAAGTTTTAGGACATTTTCATCATCTCAGAAAAAAAATCTAGTTTTTTTAGCTTTCACCTCCCTGCTTCCATGCTACCACCAACCCTAACAAACTACTAATTTATTCTCTGTCTCTACAGATATCCCTGTACTGGACTTTCACACAAATGGAAATATATACTGTGTGATCTTTTGTGACTGGCTTATTTCATTTAGCACAATGCTTTCAGGATTCATCTGTATTATACCATGAGTCATAACTTGATTTTTATTGCTGAATAATATTCTGTTGTATTTATATACCACATTTTATTTACCTATTAATCAGTTAGTGTGCAGTTGGGTTGTTTTAACTTTGGGACAATTATGAATAATGCTACTCTAGCATTCATGTTCAGTCTTCTATATGAACATATATTTTCATGTTTCTTGGGTTTATATCTAGGAGTAGAATTACTAAGTCATGTGATAGTTCTATATTTAACATTTTGAGGAGCTTCTAGGATTACAGGCATGTGTTCCTACACCTGTCTTAGCATTACAGAACTTGACAAATGCATCTATATTCACTTTATCTCTACTTTTAAAATGATAGAGACCTTCCTTGTCCGGTACAGTAGCTACTAGCTTTTTTTATTTTATTAATTTTATTGAGGAACAAATAGCATTGAGACAGTTTCAAAACCGATTAATGGACAGTTTCAATAATTAATACATTGCGTATTGTTGTCTTCATAGTGGTTATACCACTAGCTTTTAAAATGTGGCTTTTGAAATTTAAATTAAGAATAAATGAAATTAAAAATTTAGTTTATCCATTGTACTAGCTCCATTTCAAATGCTCAGTAGTCACATGTGTTCAGTGGCTACTGTATTGGAAAGTACAGATATATAACATTTCCTTCATCACAGCAGTTCTATTGGACAGCAGTTTTATAGACATTGAGATAGACTGAGACACTTTCCTCTCAGACTTCATGCTGTCACCCTAATCTCATGTTCTTCTCATCTTTAAACAGCAGTCATACTCCTCCAAGTGCTGTACAACACCCCTTGACCTCTAACCTGTTATTATGTCACTTGCCCTCTGACAGTATTTTTATTTCCTATTGCTGCCATAATAAATCACCACAGGCTTAGTAGTTTAAAAGTACACAAATATATTACCAAAATCTGAAATCAGCCATATTCTAGCTGGCTGAAGACTGCTTGTATTCTTCAGCTCACAGCTCCTCTTTCCATTTTCCAAGCTAGCAGCATATCATCTTTCAATTTCTCTCTGACTCCTTGTCTTCTGTTTCCATAGTCACATAGTATTTCCTGAGTCTGACCTTCCTGCCTCTCTCTTATAAGGACTCTGTAGTTAGATTAGGCCCCCTTGGGTAATCCAGGGTAATCTCATTTTAATATCCTTAATTTAATCACACTTGAACATTCATGTAAATTAACATCCTAAATAAAGATTAGGATATGAGTGTCTTAGGGGGAACATTTTCAGCCCACCACAGGCAGTATTCTCCAGTGCCATCTCATTTTCTTTGAGGGCCAGTCCTACATATAGTATGTAATACATTGCCATCTCAAGATTTTATGCAAAAGGTGGAGAATATTTTAAAATCATTTTACCTCTAGGATGTCTAGAAATACTAAAATTGAATTATTCAGACTGCTCCAAATAGGATCATTTTGTGAATAGTGGTTTAGGAATATCTTATAGGTAAAACAAATGCTCAGCTAACTCAGTGCCCCATTAGAGTGTTTGCCTATTGTACAGTAGCTATTCCAGGGGTCATTTCTACCTGCTTTTCTTCTCAAATACACACACACACACACACACACACACACACACCCTTAGGAGCTTGATATATTAACCAAAACAAGTCCCCTTTGCCCAAGAAAGGGTGATATGTGAAAGTCAGTGTCATTCCTAGGAGAAGCAGTAGCAGAAATCAAAACAAAATTAGTCCGCCTTTTAAGGCAGAATACTCATTTTTCCCTGCTTCTTGTAGCTAAGCACTACAACCATAGAGCTAGGCAACAATACAAGGGATGATTAAAGGAGAATTTTGAAAGTTAGAAGAGAAAAAGCAGAATAGTTAGGAACACCAGGGTTAGAAGAATGCCACAGTAGCAGGGTTCCTTATCCCTCTCTGCTCAAAAGATGGAGGCAATCTAGGATCAACATTTCCCAACCCTAAACCTAGTAACACACAGTATCTCATGGAGGTTCCTTCTTCCTCTGGATTGGATGGGAGTTCTGCCAACAACACTAGGTAAGAATGGCAGCACCAGCAAAATGGACCTAGCTGGGAGCATCACTGATGATAAGCAGCTACAAAAGTACTGTCCTATCCTGTCATGCCAGAGACTCCCTTACCCCAACTAAAGATACTGTACAACCAGGGACATTCAACCAGGGAGATATTTACCTCAACAGCTAATCATGATCTTTAGGATCCTTTTTCCCACTGAGATACTGTACCAGAATGATAAACATTGTTGCAGGGAGAATCCCATGAGAACAAGCAGACATAAAAACAATCCTTTGTTCCTACAGATAGAACTCTACCCCACCCACCCCCACTTTCCCAGGCAACTTGGTCTGGGGAAGACCCTGCTTTGGATCATTGGACCCATCAACATCACATTAATCAAGCAAATCAAAATAGTACAATACAGCCCCTTGAAAGTCACTTGTCATGGGAATCACAGCCTAACAAAGCAGCCCAGGAGCTGTGTGCTAAAACTAAATAGAATGACTACCTGCTAAAATAAAATTTAAATCAGAATCAGAATCTCCTGACATAATAGTCAAAATATCCAGATTACAATAAAAAAAATCAGAAAGATAACCAGCTGATATCAACACCCAGGTGAATCAGATGTTAGAATTATCTGACAGGGGCTTTATTGTAGCTATCACAAAAATTCTTCAGTAAGTAATTATATTGTCTCTTCAAACAAATAGAAAATCTCTGCAAAATAATGGAAGTTATAACAGAGAACCAAAAATACTGCATGACATCTGATTTCTGATTAGGGACATAGACAAGAACATGGACAGGAAGAGATAGGAAATAGATGTGTGGTTCTGTGATGGAGATTTGAGCTGAATTATTTTATCATAAGGTGCTTTTCTGTTATTAAAGGACACAGAACTCAATGTTGATGGAGTGAGTAGTTTTTTAAAATGTATTTAGTATAGGGTCTACAGGGTCTCACTGCACAGATCAGACTCATAGTGTTCCTTCTGTTTTCAGCCTCCCAAGTGCTGTGAGGGAGTAGTTTTTGAAGGGGCAAGAAATATTTCCCAAGGAGTCAGTAGTTGGGAAACCTGTCTTTAATCCTCATGTATCCTTATGACTGTATCTGATCCACCTTCTTTTGGGGAAAGAAATTACTTTAAATCCACAAAGGGAGACTAGTCAAATAATAGCAGTAAATAACCTAACAACAATCTTTCCTTGTAGTAAGTGCTTGGTGTGTGCTCCTTTGTGAGCATACATTCACGGAATCCTCATAACATCCCTCTGGAGAGGGTAATTTTGAGATCTCAGGTTTAATTGCATTAAATTCCCGTGTACAGCCTACCAGCAGACATCTGTGGATGGCTACCACCCTACAAGGCCCTGTGTTAGAAGCAAGTAAAAGTGATAACCATGATGGCATCCTTCACAGGTACACATGACTAGAACTCAACAGCAGAAAAGAACAAGCATGATGGGAGGATAGAATGACATAAGGATCCTGAAAACTGAGTGGTTGCATCCTGGGGGTGTTCAGGAAGTAATACCCCATACCTTTGATGGGGTATTACTATTTAGATCTCAGATATCTCCCCAAATTCTCACATGTGAGGAAGTTGATTGGATAGTGGGAATGCTTACACTCATCAGGGGATTGTTTGTAGCTAAATATGCTGTTAGGAAGAGAGGCCTGGTTGAAGATGGGTCACCGGAAGTAGGACATGGAAAGCTATATTATTCTCCCTTTCCTCCCTTGTCTATTTCTTGCTGCCATTAATTGGGCACCTTTTTCTCTGCGGTGTACCTCTGCCATCTTGTTTCTACTTTGGAGCCAACTCAGCAAAGACTGAAACCATAAGTCAAAATAAACCTCTCCCCATTTGAGTTGTGGATATTGAGTATTTTGTTACAGCAAAAGAAAAATGTCTAAAACATGAGGAATTTGAGCTAAACTTCTGTGTATGGTGAGAGTACGGCTTTAGCTCTAGAAATACCTGGATTCTAGTTCCATCTTCTTGGCTTCCTAGCTATAAGACCTTAGTAAAGAACTTTACCTGTGAAAGCATCAGTTTCCTCATCTGAAAAAAGGATTTAATCATTGGTGTAATCATTGTGGAGTTGTAAGGATGAAATGAGAAAATGCTCTTGAGTAGCCAGAGGCAGGGCTAGAATGTACCGTTTTATTTGAAGGCACCTTCTCCCATTCTTTCCTCCAGGAAGCTTTTCTTTTCTTTTTTTTTGGGGGGGGAGATGCAATTATTTTTCTTTTTTTAAATTAAATTAATTTTTTTATTTTTTCCATAATTTTATTGACAAATAGCAATGAGACAGTTTCAAATCAAATTG